>APFE031356562.1:57486-72869 GCA_000404065.3 Pinus taeda | reverse complement strand
CCCCGAAAATCGGGTCGACAACAAGGGGGATACCCACCCGGTCCGAACCTTGGTTGGCAGCTCCTTATCCGTTTGGTATAGTGGGTCCAACTGGGGATAACGGGACCAGTTTCCCGATCCTGGGTGTGTGTGTATGTGTGTGTATAGAGTTGAACTATGCTGATCTAAGAGTATTTTAAAGCTAATCTAATTCAGATTCTTTAACTTTACTCTATGCTATTGTATCTAGTGAGAAACAACAAATCAAATCTATTCTAACCCGGGATTGTATATCTTCCATTATGCGATCTAAAAATATTTCGAATAATAACTGGTAATAAAGATCATTCAGCTATCATAAGAAAAGAAACCATTTGAGATAAACCACTTTGCATAAGAAGTTAGGAAAAACATTTGTGAACGATATATCGCATAATAATCCATTCATATGTCACATATAAACAATATGAATCCATCGTACAAAAGTGCCAAATGATAACCCATATATTCATGCAGTAACATATAAACAACTGAAACTGTAAATCACTTAAAGAGTATAAGCAGACATTTCCAAGAGATAAAAGTACCATTTATGACTAGTTCTACCTATAAGCTTCAAGAAAAAACCGATCTATCTCTACTTGTTCTAAAATCTACCAAGAGTACAGAAGTGCAACATCAGTAGCAGACATCAAAAAATGCAAGTAAAAATAAATCTCGATCCATCCATTCATCAAAACCTCCTCTGAGGGTGCAGAAGTGCATGTTCTGAGGATACGTTGACAAATCTCTGGACCCTTCTCTAAATGCATGAGAAGGGTTAAAATACTACTTCCTAATTCTAATAATAGTGTTTTTACAAAATTTTAGGATACGGTTCTCAAATGACTGTCCTTTTTCTAATTTAAATAAAAAGGAAACAACAAACTACTAAAAATAAGCTACTTCTGAATTTGGTCCTTAAAACTGCAAGTGTTCATCATGGATTTGAGAAGAGTCGGTTGGCCGACTTCTGCGCTGAGCTAGGCTGCGAAAACGGAATCTATGAGAGCTGGCACTACTTTCTCTGTTGAGTTTATGATGCATTTCACAGTCATCCATTGACTGTGTGGCTTGACTAAGTATGCCCAATAGCACTCCCAATTCAATCTGTTCATTGCCTGGATCGCTTTTCCCTTTTCTTGCGCCTTCTCTTTCCATTCTGCCTCTATTCGTGACTTGTTTGGTAGGTATCCCGGGGTGGTTTTTTTTATTAAGTTGGCTCTGTGTAAATTTTCATTTACACAGTCTATAAGAACACTTGCCTGTGTTGCCACTGCCTCTGCCGCCTGTTCTGCCTGCCTGATTTGATCATCCCATTTGTTAAATTGAAATTCTTTATGGCTTTCGTTTATTCTGGGTGCATTTTCTCTCTTCCCTTCCTCTCCATCCTGCCAAGCTAGATATTCTGTCACTCGTCTGTCAACCTGGTCGTAGTCACTTCACAAGTCTGTCACTTGATTGGTGAGTTTGTCGCTCAGCTCGCAATAGTGACTCCACTGCGATATTTTACGTCCCAACTCTTCCTGTTGCTGCAGAAGTTGCTCATTCAAGCTAATGGACTCTGAAACGAATGCGGAAATCTTGGGATCGTCCTTTTGTATCTCTTGTAAAGCTTGCAACTACTTTCCTTTTTCATCCAGGCTTTTCTGATAGCTTATCTGCATTTTTTGAAAGTCTTCTTGTAATTTCTCGAGTTGTTTGGACGCTTCATTACTGGCATTGGCTTGTTGTAGTTGTTGTTGTTGTAGCTGTATTTGGTTTTCTTGCTCCCTCAACAGTTGTTGAACTTCTGACGCTTTGTCGATAGTCGCAGAAGCGTATGCTCCTGCGATTTGAGACAACTTCGTGAGATTTTCCGTCGGGTTGTTGTTAGGTTCTTTCCATAATACGTCTAAATGTTCAGCGTCCTGTGACAGCGTATTCTCTAGCTTTCTCTTCTTTCTTTGTCTCCTCACCATTGCTTTATGTTGGGGACTATAGAATACATCCAGTGGGGGAATTTCCTCTACACCAAGTAGAAGCTCAGAAGGCGGAGCGATATGACTGTGCTCCGTTTCTGAGACACTACCGACCATGGTTGAAACCATTTCTTGTGCTACCTGTGCATCGCTCACAGGTGTTCTTGGGACTTGCCCTTCAAGGCTGATTAGCTTGTTGAAGTTTTCCCAATCTTTATCGAGCTCTGTCGTGACGAGTGACGATTTAATGACGGGAGGAGGGACATCTCTTGGTGGGGAGGTGATAACTTGCAGTTGCGACATTGCACTTGACTGAGCAGTATCCTTGGCTGTTTCTTCGCCTTTTCCTTGGTCGCTTGGAGACTTTTTAGAACGTTCAAGTGTTCCTTGGGCAGCGTCAGATTTGGATTTGTAAGTACTGGAGTTTCCGCTGAGGTTGACACCTGGAGTAGGCTCTCTGGCGAGCAGACGCAGCTTTTCTAGAGGAACACTGGCTAGACTTCTTTCTCTGAATAACAAAAATCTTTCGAGGTCATCTGGGCATAACCTCGACTTAGCTTCTCGCAAAACTTCCTGCAATGAACTTTTATTTTGAAACAATTCATCAAATAAATCTTTCTTTTCGGCGAACACTTTTATTCTGACACTTATAGTGAAATCATGGGCAACATTATTTAGGTCAAAAGGTCGAGCGGGGAATTTAAATAATTGTAGGACTTCACATTCCCTACTTCGGCAAAGCCATGTCCTACATCGATAATGAGAAGGGCCCCAAGCTACAGGAAACTGAGGCCATATGGCCTTCTTCTTGTCTTTTAGCTCTTTGGTTAGGCCGCCTTCTGAGCAAGTCTGATAGGCAATTTCCCTAGCGAAAAGCTTGTCGAGGACATACAGAGGTAGGACATGTGGAGGTACAGTGCTCCCAAACACTCTAATATAAGTGAACCATTCTTCCCTGAACCATCTTGTGATGGGGATGATGTCTATTTGCGCTTCAGGTGAGCACCTCGGGGGTTCTTCACAATACATCATCCTATATAGGGGTAAGATGAGTCCGTGGCAAATCTGATAGAAGTGAGGGGAAAACTGTGAATCCCATAATACTTTGTGATAAACATGAATAGGTGACGGGTCCTGGGTAGTCCATTTTCAACCCATAGTTGGAAATTTAGATACATAGCAAATAGAATCCATAATGTAAGCAGACAGATAAAAAGGAGGATAGACCCTTTGTGACAAGGATCTCTTAGAACGGTAATTCATGACATCATTGTATAAATTATCAGAAAATATTTTGGCCCAATCCATGAGATCGGCATTTGTGGCAGCGTCTATGAGTGGCAGCCATTCAGACAAAAAATTATTTATGTCTGGCATCCCAAATAGCCTGCACAGCATGGCCACAGCAAAACAATATGGAGAGGTGAGAGAACCAGTGTTGTACATACCATTTTTGTCCCTTTTTAGCGGCTCCTCTCTTCTTGTCCATTCTTTAGTGGTTTCTGCCAGGTTTGGGTTCTCTGCTGCAAATTTCTTGACAAATTGCGTGTTGTAGGTCGTCTGAGGCTCAGGAAGATGATACATAAGCTTTAAGTCTTGTGCGGCGAATGATCCTATGATCCCATGCCCTGGAGCCTTGAATTGTCTGCCTTGTAACTCTTCATTGTCAAGTATCCATTTGATCATATCTGTATACGGCAATATCTTGGGTCTAGTTGCTATTCGATGAAGAAATGAACAAGCCAGCTCTTCTAAGGATGCCTCGGAAGAGTTTTGTGATCCCGCGGCGCTATCGACCTTCATTACTCTGGAATTTTCCTCCTCCAGCAGCCTATACATGCCTTCCCAGGTCGAAATTCCTGCGTCCCTGTTGTATGCAGTGTTTGTGTACAAGAGCGCCATCTCCTTTGCCTTTTCCTTCGTCTTGGAGCCTTGGGCTTTATTCTTCTTTCCCATCTGCTCCTGCGTTCGGCTTTTGAATCTTCTTATCTCTTAGTTCCTGCAGATTACGAGCGAGGTGGAAATGACTGATTGAGAAAGGTGATGGGAGAGTTTTAAATGCAACAGATATACTAAATATGCCACCTTACGTGAAACAATCTTTAGCAAAGCACGCGCCTTTTTTCATTAAATAACTGACAACTAATCCACTACTATCATTAAAAGCGCATGATTTGGGTTCAGATTATGGTAAGTGGCCTTTTTTTGAATGGCTGCCCGAAGGATTCCGATAAATGATTCATGATTTGCTTTATGTTCCATCGAAGATCGTGCCATCGCAAGGCGCACTTATCGCAAATCGCCAGATCGTAGGACTATGTCATCGCGGGCGATCGCAATTCGCAGGTCGCAACATCGCGGGTGGCAGGAGTTTGATGTTTGTTAAGTATTTCCATTTCATTTCTGCGATGTGCGATCTTGCGATCGGTGTTATCGCAGATCGGAAGATTTTGAGGTTTTTCCTTATGAACATTACTTACTGCGACGTGACGTTAGGCTTAACGTTGGGGGCCTTGCGCATTAACGCAATTTCTTAAAGACCTTTACCTTATCGTAGACTTAGGCTAAAATATTCGAAAGACCATTTTAAGCCTACGATGGTAGCTTTATTTTGAAGAAGGAAAATTTGATTTTTATCAAAATTAAACTAGGGGTCCCCTATTCATTTAGTATTTTGGACAAATACTTAAATGAAAAAGGGGGGGTTGTTGCTGGCCACAAAAAAACCCTCACTTGCTCAAATAGAGTTAATCAACGCCTCTAGAGCTCGTTTGCACATATGATCTTGGAGCTATAGGATTACTGAGGAGATCAAGGAACCTTCGATTTAGTCGTCATCGCTTTTCTGGGTGAGTTTCGCTTTTGTCATCTTTTGCTACTTTTTTCTATCACTTTTTGTTGTTTTGCTTATTTCTCTTCATGGTTGCTAGCGTTTCAACTTATTTTAACTTGTAGAAGAATTGTTCTAAGTTTTCATTTGCCTTTCACAAGTCTCGCATCAATTTTCTTGTTTTTGCAACGATGGTCGTCGTTGCGGTGACTCTCCTCACATACTTGATTTTGCTTTTGTTTGTTCAGTCTCTACACTTGATATACATTGATTTTTTCATACGTAGTTAGTTTTTCACTCAGGCTCACATCATATACTCATACTCTTTTTGAACACTTCCACCCAAGGTAGATATGTACTTCCCTTGGCCAGATTTTTCCTTATCCAGCTGGGCACTACGAAATCCTAAGGCTCAAGCCACAAGCTTGGCTTTAGGAACTATGTAGTCCACAATACAGGCTGGCCTCAACTATGCACTGTGCAGTTCCAGGGGTCATCCTATCACCTTGGCCACTGAGACTACACAATGCACAGTATCTGCCAGTCTCTACCCAGGTTGGGACTGGGCATTATGCAGTCCCAAGCCTCAAGCTTCAACTTTGGCTACTGGGAATGCGCAGTGCATAGTTCCCATAGGTAGCCAATCCCTTTTGTCAATGAAAATTGCGTAATCCTTCCCATTATATGCCTGGTTTGTTGATAGATCATGCCTTGTAAGTAGATTTGCTTAAGGCTGACATTTTCTTGCCATGAGTGCCTTTTCTATCCCACAGGTACAACAATTGCTCAACACCTCTCCAAAAATCACTGTTACCATGGCACTAAAGAGAGCTGCTTCAAAAGAGACCATTAAAAGAAGAACTGGGGAAGCAGTTGAGAAAAAATTAGTAGACTTGCTAATGTATTGAGACACTCAAATATTTATAGAAAGGGGTCAACACTAACATGACATAAAATTAATGAAACTCTTTCAGCAAAGAGACTTGAGGGAGATCTAGAGGACAACTCCACAAGCAACACCAACAAAAAGAAATAATCCTACACTAGATAAGGGAAATAGAAAGGTTGTTGATAGTCTAGGGGGATAACAAAGTTGCAAGATGAAAGCATATCTAATCCATATGAAAGCAGCTTTAGCAACAAAAGTGAAGAGAAGGTAGACGATATAGAAATAAGAGCAGACGAAGAGAGAAAAGTAGAGCTTGTAGGAAGCATAACTAATATTGAAGCAAGTAGATCAATAACGTAAGGAAGAACGAGAGATGAGGAGGAAATAATAATAAGAGGAGAGGAAGAAGGAAGAAGAATAAAGGCAAGGTGCAATGGTAGAATAAATAATGCCGATTCAAGTTAAAGAGAAAGAAAAAACTAGCCAGTAGTAGAGGGAAAGGGAGAACAAATCTAGTACTGAGAGCTTGCTCAACTGATCAAAGATTTGATTGAAGTTGCAGACATAGAGTTGGGACCAGAGCCATAGGATGAAGATATTGATTTGATGCTTAATGCATCATAGAGCATTGTTTAGTCTCCACCACCTCCAACCACAGAGTTAGCCCTGAGCAAGGAAGGGGACATACTTCCCCTTGATGATGATCTAGTAATGGTTATGTACAATTTGTCTTATAATGAATTCCATAAGAGAATTGTACGAGCACAAAGAAAGCATTTTCCAGATGTTCATGCATCACATCCATTCACTAGAGAGAGGGTGATAGTGGTAAACACCAATACGAATCCAAATTCCATTTCCGAAGCCAACTTGGCCTTTACAAGTGTAGTAAGATCAAACACTCAGTATTTGATGGACACGAATAAGCAATTGTTATTGAACTTATAGTATTCCCAATAAGAGATAAAACAAATCCACTCAACAACACATAACGCAGTCTCTGCATAGGTATACTTGGAGGAAATGGGAGCAACGATACTTGGTGAAGTATCAAAACTTAGCGAGACCATGCAGGACCTATATGAGGAGCTCATAACCATGCATAAGGCCATTATTCACTTTCATGGTTTGCAACAAAAGAGTAGAGACTTTTTCAAATGGAATGTACAAGCTACCATTTTCATCGTGTAGGAATGGACAATGCGACACAAAGGGGAACTTCTTAGCTTTCTAGAGAAAATGAAGCCACAAGTAGAGTTGGAGAAAGCAAGAGTTCAAATATAGATTTAGAACAACAAGAAACTCGACTCTTTGATTAGTAGTATTCATACCTCATATGTACGATTATACAACAATTTGTATTTCATGGTAAAAATACACAAGATCCCATCAATTGGCTCACTCACCGAATCCAAACGTAGACACCAGTTTAGGCAGGAGATTGAAGAGTACTTGGAGCAACTGCAACATATTTCCACCAAGGAGGATTTGGAGATGAATAGACAAAACATGTAGAATTACATCGTTGGTCCTATCCAGATTAGAAAAATGTTGCTCTTGCTTTAGCGGGATGTTAAAACTAGCTCCAAGTTATTGTACTCAGATGCCATGGAGGCTAGAGTCCGCTTCTAGCCAGACACCATCACGTGATTTGGGGACATCATCACACACCGATCTTGGAAACAATATGTCACCGAGAAGCAACAAGTGGAGGTTTTTGAGCTAGAGTTCTCGTAAACTCGAGCATCACAGTTTTGTGTCTTGTTAGGCTGTCAGTTTGTCTCTACCCTATTTTGTCTTATATGGGTACAAGCATAAAATGTAATATTATTTGTAAAAGTGAAATTCTAAGTGTCCATATTGGAATATGACGAGTCATGATGTAATGTAATGAATCATTTTGTAAAGAAGTTGAAGAGTCATGAGGATAGTCCAAAGGTCACAAATGGGAGTTGAAGAGTCATCCTCTCTTGTTATAAATGGAATCTCATAACTCATGCAACATACTTTTTGGATCCATGATTTTGGCTACGCTTAGGCTTAGAAGGTGCTTGGGAGTATTATGAAGAGCCTTGGATTCTCCGTAGTGCAAAGCGAGTATACTTATTTGGAGGAGCAAGTGTTCTTGACTTTATTGTTCCACTATTAGGGGTAGTGGTCCGTTAGTGGTGTATGTATGAAAGGAAATTTCACTTATAATAATAATATCAGAGTTGACATGATTTCATGCATATGTTGTGAATACAGTAGGACTATTCTTTTTGTATTTGCAATGTATGTCATTTAACTTACACTTATGCTTATGAACTATTTCGTTTTCATTTTTATGAATGTTGTTGAATGCGTGTTGTTGTATTAATTCATCACTTTAACTTGTGGACTACTCCTCATCTTAGATTTTGATGTCATTATGCTCTTGTGTTCCTTTTAATATGCATACTATTGTAGGATTCCAAGGGGCACAAATACTTTTCCCTTCATGTGTTGGAAGCTTCATGCATCGCACTTGGCTGTCCACAGGGTCACACAATTACTCTCACCCAAAGTTACCATACTTCACTCTGCGCATTTTTGCAATCAAGTGAAAACATTACCACCCACTGCCAGGACTCCTACTCCAAATGGTGTGAGGTATGATTGGGAATTCATATTGGGGAGATCCCGTAAATGTTGGCGGGTCCAGCACTGTCAATAGGTGCTTTGTAAATTTTATATCCTGGCGATTTACCTCTGATGGTTACTTTTGAGGTTTGGTGGTTTTGGTTTGGAGAATTTGTTGTTTTTAGGGGAAGGGGTTCATTTGTTGGAACATATTTGGGAAGAAAAGTTAACCTTCTTGGGACCTTTACTTCAATTGCACTGGCTTAACTTGAGAATGGGAGGGATGCCTGTCCGCTGGAAGTTACTAGGGTGGTCATGTGAGGTTCATTTTAGTCTACTTCTTTGGGTCTTGAATGTCCCCCTGGGAGTACGACTGTGTAACCCATTAATTTATTCTTGATCCATGTCTAGTTTTGGTGGGGCCTGGTAATTAGATCTCCTAGTGGTTTGTGGTTTGTTCAGGATGTTGTTTATGAAGTTTTTGATCTTGAACTTTCTAGTTTTGACCAGTCTCAATCGCTTAGCTCACCAAATATCCTTCAGTGGCCTCGACATACATAGAACTTGGATTATCCCCAATGATTCAAGTCTTGGCCATGTTTGGGTATTTATCTTGCATCTTGGCAATTTGTATTGGGTTTTCATTTCAATGTTAATGTTATTGGGGTTTTGGTGGTAATTCCATGCTAACATGGATGTGCCCTACAGGTGGTGGGGACAAGGGTTAATCCAGGTTCCCTCCTCTAGAGTCTACATTTCCACCTCAACCTTCTCTTACCTAGTAACCAGTTTCTCCCAACCTACCTAAAAAATACCATTACTTTGAGGGTATTGCATGATGCACAATATATCATGGAACAAGTTTAGATATGTTACAAAAATTCTTACCATGCATAAACAACACAAGATATCTATGAAACAACTCTTAAAGGTCGAACACGATGACAAGAATGATCTCATTCCCTTCACGAATGATCTCCAACATAATCAATGGCACATTCAAGACATCCTTTCCCACCTCCGACGTTGTCAATGGAACCTACAAGAAAGCTTAAACCACATGGATGACCGTTTGAGCCACATCGAAAAACATTTGCATTGTGGTTTTCAACCACCACCACCTCCTGGTTCAACACCATAATGGAAATCTGTTGTGTTTTAATATTGTTTTCTAGTATTATGTCCCTCTTAGTTTTTATATAATTGTTTGTTCATGGCTCAGAGCTTCTACTAGCCAAAAAAAATAGTAGGAGTGATCTTGGTAGCATTTTTCCAAGTTGTGGATGTAATTTTGCCTCAAAAATGAAAAAGCTTTGATTAAAAAATCCCTAATTAATGTTACATTGTATTAAAACTCCTATTTTTTCACTTCTTATAGTCATAGTCTACTAGTTATATGTTTTGGAGCTTTTTTGGGCATATTTTCTTCTTAAAATTGAACAAAAGATCATGATTTGACCAAAAAATTGTTTCGTCAAATTCTGACAAAAAACTCCAAAATGTATAATAGTTAGACAACACCCTTCTTATATAAGAGACATTATTTTTTTAAAGCATTTAATCTTAACACTTAAGAGAGATACCTTTATAATACCAAATGTCAAAATGATTTATTTCTAGCTCTATCAAAAAATTTCACATCAATATTCCAATGGTAATTCATTGATCACTCTTTCTTCATCTGTTTATATCATATTAATTTTGGATATTTCAAGTCTTGTACACACACACCAGACCTTATTACTTCTACATATTTTATGTCTCAACTGCATAATCTAAACTTCTCGTTGGTGCCTCTAGCATAGGCCTCCAATCTATCCTAAATCAACCATGTTGTGCAAACTAACCTCCTCATTTTATTTTCTTGGAAATTTAAAGGTCATGAGCTTGAATTACACTGTCTCTGCTCCAATGATTCAAACAAGAATTTTGCTCTAAAATGTTGTACTAGTACCCCAAACTCGGAAAAAAATAAAAAAAATAAAATAAAAAATAAAATTGCATCATAGAAATTAAATAAAACCATTCAATAATAAATACTCTTATTGATGGAATTTGAGATACCATTATAAGTTTGTTGAAGTACTACTCAATCAAAATTGATCCACACTTTATTGAATAACATTTTTACACATAATAGGAGATTAAATAAAAGCATTGACCAACGATTGTGTTAGTATTTATCATGGAATTCACACAAATTATTGGTTGCTCAATTTTGTTCTTGAGATCAATGTGCCAATTACCAAAACCCAAGCAATGAATGGCTTGGCACATTATAATATCTCCTTGATAAGCTCATTTCTTAATACATTTCAATTTTGCACCTTGGATAATGACACATTCACTTGCACCTTGGGTTAGTGTCTTGGCTACACAAATGTATGTACATTCTCCTCCATGTGGATTGAGCATTATGTGTATAGATCAACAGATGAAACATTTTTCCATATTTGCATTGGAAAATCATTTGTATGCGGCAGTCCATGGTAGAGTCCCCTTGTCTTGTTTTATTTTACGTGATGTTCTCTTTCTTCCCAAGCAATTCCATCCTTACTACAACTTTGATACTTAGGTCTTGAGATTGGTCATATGCATTGATCTGTCCTTTGGCCAGACAACCCCATTCTCATGTATAATGGGAAAATTTGCTCTTTCTCGTACAATGAACAATTTCCACACTGCTCAATCAAAATTGATCAACACTTTATTGAATAACATTTTTACATATAATATGAGATTAAATAAAAACATTGACCAACAATTGTGTTAGTATTTGTCATGGAATTTGTTATCACTCCTCCGGATCTCCAACTCTGAGGAAGAGTCCAGCTGAGGTAACCACAGACCAATCTTTTGACTTGGTAGCTAGCCCTACCAAGCCTGAGAGGGCTCTCTCTAAAGGATCACAGCCAAGAGATCTAGATAGATTAGGGTTTAGGCTATATGTAAAGTGCAAAGAGTTGTTTGATTTGATTTGGTTGGGTAGTTACAAGGATGAGAAATTAGGTTAGATAATGAACTAAGTCAGGGCAAAGTGAATTAGAATTGAAAACATCTGATGGGGAAAGGTAGGAAAGGTACTTTAAACTTCATAGTATAGTGATGAGATGGTTTAGACTAGTGAGATGCTAAAAAGAGCATGAGGGTCATGAATTCTTTTTAAACTGAAGAAATTAAACAATATATGATGATTTTCCCAAAATAGAGCATACAAAGATGAATTATACTTATAACACCTTGAAAATCAAACATAATTAGAGTGAAATGGATCATAAAAGGAAAAAAAAATTCACACATATGAAACTAAAGAAGAAACAAGCTCAAAATACTATGCCACAAGAATCCCGCCAAAATAGCTGCAACTTCATCCAATATATTCCATGCCGCAGTCTAAAAGCTATTGCAACATCCAAGAGAGTCCAACCAGTGAAATGACTAAGAAAATACATAATATAGGCCTCAAACCATCTCATCCTAGTCTCAGGGGTCGAATCCATGAGAGGAGGAGTAGTTGCAAGAAAGACTGAACTGATAGCTAGAGTATAGGGTGGTCAAAGTGACTCATCCCTAAATTAAGCACACTGATTCATTACAAGTCATGTAGGTCATTTAACTAATGTATTACCCTAGATAACAGTAAAAAACATAATAATTACATCATCCTTATCAATTACATGAGTATAAAATCAATTTCCCATAGGTGAAAATCAATTTGGAGAGAAACAATGAAAATTGGAGAAGATTGTCAAACGCGCCCTTTAAGTGTCAAACGTGCCCTCCAAGTTCAGGACTACTTTTGGGTGCCTTCCCCGTGTCCAAATTTGCTCCAAGATAGCCCGTTGGAAATACATTCAAGTCTACTTTCCACATATGTCTTCAATTTTCAATTTGGAGCTCATTTTCCCTGTCAAAAACTCAATCTCCCCAGGCTGGTAAACGCAAAATGCCCAAGCTAGAAATGAGGCAGAAAGGTGGGTTTTTGGTGGTTTTTTACCTTTTTGGCTAACCTGTTTGTTTCCAAATGCTTAGAAAATGCACAGGGTGCATGTCCTCATCATTATGAATCCAAATATGCTGACCTTTTTCTCATTATATTCCCCAAAAAAGAGCGCAACACCCTAGGTGTTGCGCGCTTAACCTTTTGACTGTGCTAAAAATGCCTCAAAAAACACAATAATTCACAAGTTACAAAATTTGCTTCAAAACTTGTCAAAATTGGTGGGATGAAAGCTGATCATGTGTTTCAAGCATGGAGTGATGCCTCGGCAAGAATGTTTAGCCTCCTTTTCTCCTCTTGCTTGGTCAAGGCTTCAATCTTCTCTTTTGCAGCTTTAAGTTTTTGGAGTCAAACCCTAGGGAGGTGATGAAATGTAATGTAGGTGTAGAGAGTATGGAATGGTGTGAGGAAATTGAGGAGATGGAAATGGGGATGTGTGATTGAGGGAGGTGACAGGGGGTAGTTTTGAAATGTAGGAATGCTAGTAGGATGCTAGGAAATGAGATTTAGGAATGGAATTATGTTACTAGGGTTTTGAATTTAATATGACACCAAAACACAATAAAACACCATATAAATCAACTATGGAGGAGAGGAATAGTATAATTTTAACCTGCTTTCTTGCTAGAGCACGTTTGGTGGCAATTTTTGAAGCTTGGAGCAATGTAGTGCATTTTGGGCAATTTCTGGATGTTCTCGGGCAAAGGTACAACACAATGGTCAAACATGCCCTCTCTTAACATGAGCACAATGCCCTTAGGAAATGCACTGAGTTTTATGGAAAACGCGCAACACTAGTTTGAAATGTGACCTCCAGTTTCAAAATGTGCCCTCTGGTTTCTAAACGCGCCCTCCAGCTACAAAATGTGCCCTCTGGTTTCTAAACGCACCCTCCGGCTTCAAAACATGCCCTCTGGTTTCTAAATGCACCCTCTACCCCTGTTTTACGCAATTTCTCAAAACTTCCCTTTTGCTGAGGAGGCTTTGAGAGTGTAGGAGTGCAAATGAATGTTTAATTCATGTATTTGAGGGCTTTATATTTGAATGGGTTTAATTTATGCTTTGAAAACCCATTTTCTAATGTTTCATGTCACTTTTCAAATTTTCACACTAGTTCTCTTTGACTTTCCGACTTTTTCCTTCGACAGGTGGATGATTCTTTGGCTTCATTTTGAAATTTGTTTGGATCCTATTGGTAATGTAATTGAGTAGAGAGATAAATTGGTGACTTATTACATATAATAAAAATAAAATTACATAAATAATATAAAAATTATTACATCTCTTTTGAAATAAAATTTACAAACTGGAATAAATTCCTTACTTGAAATCAAATTTGGAACTTCAGGAACCATGTTTACCTACTTTCAAACCCTTATTTCACTGAAAAATGGGTATTATTTTCTTTAATCTCATTCTTTGTTGGCTTTATGCAGTGAGATGGCAATTTATTGGACCTTGGGAAATTGAAACCTAGGTGACCTAATGGAACCTTAAATGACTGGACTTCAGGTGGACTTGACTGACATGAAATGAGCCTTTATAGTCAATGGATGCTCAACAAGACACATGAAGGTGGGCCAACAAATACAAATTTTTGAGAGGGGAGTGTGATTTTTTATTTTGGGCTACCATCAATGAGTAAATTTTTACATGATGACCTAGGTGGAATGATAAAAATTTCAAATGGGACACTAATATGATGTAAAAGAGGAATTTTGATCACTAATGGCAATATGCAAACACTGACTCTAACAGAATTCACACAAATTATTAATTGCTCAATTTTGTTCTTGAGATCAGTGTGCCAATTACCAAAACCCAAGCAGTGAAGGGCTTGGAATATTAGAATATCTCATTTGATAATCTCATTTCTTAATACATTGTAATTTTTCACCTTGGATAATGACACATTCACTTGCACCTTGGGTTAGTGCCTTTACTACACAAATGTATGTACATTATCCTCCATGTGGATTGAGAAGTATGTGTATATATCAATAGATGAAACATTTTTCCATATTTGCATTGGAAAATCATCTGTATGCAGCAATCCATGGTAGGGTCTCCTTGTCTTGTTTTATTTTATGTGATGTTCTCTTTCTTTCCAAGCAATTCTAGCCTTACTGCAACTTTGATACTTAGGTCTTGATATTGGTCATATGCATTGATCTATCCTTGGCAAGGCAACCCATTCTCATGTATAGAGGGAAAATTTACTCTTTCTCGAACAATGAAAATTTTCCTATCTAGTAGCAACACATTTTTATTATGGTAGAATTCTCGAAAGAAGATCTAAGCCTTCAACAAAACTCTACTTCACATGTGTGTAAACAAAACAACAACAAACAATCTCTTTGTTGGCTTTTCTTGGGAAAAATAACCTTAATCTCTTTCACTGGGTAAACAACACTTCCCAAGTAGTGACAACTTCTCTACATAATGGCTCCTTACCAAATCCCTAATACCAAATGTTGGTATAAGAGCATCCATGAAGAACCATTTTTTCAAATGGAAACTGCACATAATATCCATTAAAGATCACATTTTATTAATTACAATAATAATACATTACACTCTCACTTCCACCAATACAATACATGAGGACTCATAATATTACATTTAGGTGCCTATAAAAATATTTCCAATATGGTTAATTGTTTCACCCATCTTCATAAAAATATCCACATATCTCCATGAATATCTTCACAAACATCCCAGCTGATTTTATGTGCTCTCCATCCCTAAATTCTCTCATTGTTCATATTTTGAATAATTAATCGGAGAATCCACAGTTTCATTATTTTTGAATCGACGTTTCGAATCCCAAGTGGGATCCATCTTCAGGATGAGAGAATGATGATGGCAGAAGAGCAGCGGAGAGGAAATAAATAGATAGAGGATGGAAGATTATGGAGAACACACAGGTCGGCTGGGTTAATAATTAATTTAATTTATTTTGAATTTTTATTAAAATGTTTTAATTTTTAATTTTTAATTTTTATATTTTCAATTTTATTTTTATTTTGAATATTAATCTTTCAAATTTGTTATACTCATTGATTCTTGAATTTGAAAGATTAT
>APFE031356562.1:21066-57466 GCA_000404065.3 Pinus taeda | reverse complement strand
ATTATTTAATATTTGATTTAAATGATTAATTCATATTGTTTATTGATAAAGTTATTGTTATTTAATAGATTATTAATCTCTTAAACATATTAATTAAATATTATTATATTAATTAATACTAATTATTATTAATAATAATTTTAATTTTATAATTATTATCTAATTATTAATAATTAATGGATTAATTAATTAATTAATATTTAATTAATAAAATACTGGGAAGAAACCTAAAAGAAATAGATTATAAACCTAGGATTTCTTATAAAATTATTTATTAATTATTATATAATATTATATTAACATAATATAAAATGAAATGAAATAATTTTAATAATATAAATATTAGGCCTTAATATATTACATTACGAGTTATTAATAATAATATACCTAATTATTATAATTATATTAATTTTATAATATTCTAATTATTAATAATATATGGTGGTTGGAGGAAGTCCTTATCTAGGTCTAAGAATTCTATAAGTGTCTCATCTTAATTTGAATCTACTGAAGAGTTTGACTGGGATTTCCCCTTATAGGGGTTTTTCTTGATTGAGTGCCTAAAGCTTGTGTCTTTTGTTCTTATGATCTTCTTATACATATAATTTGTTAATTTATTGATTAAATACAAACTAATAAATAATTAAAACAATCCAACATAATTCACAAGTAATTATCAATAAAGAGGAATCAAACCCTAATTCCTATAAGCATTGATTTCTCAACATGGTATCAGAGCTAAGGTTGAAGATCACTTTGTTAGCTTGGAAGGAAATGTGACTCCCTCTATGGCAAGTTACTTGAAGATTGGATTCAATATCATGTGAACTGTAGGAAGCTAGATTGGAAGGAATATATACAATCTATCTAGGAAAGTCAAGAGTGAAGGATTCTTCACTGCACTTACTTGTACTCTTGATGATGACAACACATCGATCATTGATAGTGGAACTTCAAGGCACATGATGGGAGAAAGTGGAAAACATCATACTCTGTCAAAGGAACCATCATCACATGCAGTTGAGCTAGGATACGACACCAATTATGCAATTAAGGACTTGGATCTACATCACTAAAGTTGGAAAGTGGAGAAAATATATACCTCAACAACATACTCTATGTTCTAGGTTTGAAAAAGAATTTACTTTACATTTCTTGTTTAGAAGATAAAGGAGATGGGGTTTCCTTTGTATATGGTAAATTTTTGGTTTGGGGAAAGGATTCAAGTATTGAAAAGGAAAAATTAATTGGAGTTTGTTAAGGAAGGCTATATAGAGACATAACACCATCTCTTTAAGCCCTAGTTCACATGGAGATCAATCTTATCAAACTATGGCATATAAGATATGGGAATATTCATTATAAGATAATATCCTCACTCAGCTAAATGGTAAAGGGCATCCCCAACATCAAAGAAGATCATGAAGGAGTATGCAAGGGATTCGATTTAGGAAAGAATACAAGGAAACCTTTTACAAGTAGTGATACAAGGTTTAAGGAGATATTAGACCTCATTCACTACGATGTGTGTGGGACATAACAAATATCTTGGAGGCATATTTATTATGTGACCTTAATTGATGATCCCTCTAGAAAGACATGGATCTATCTTCTCAAGGTAAAGGACAATGTATTTGAAAATTTCAAGGAATTTAGATCCGAAGTGGAGACCTTAACTGAAAGAAAGATAAAACCTTAAGATCCAATAGTGGTGGGAATACACTTCAAAATAATTAATTGAATATTGTAAAAATTAAGGTATTAAGAGGGAGCTCATTGTTCCATAAAATCTCGAGAAAAATGGAGTTACAAAAAGGAAAAATAGAATAATTAAAGAATGTATACAACTATGATATTTGATTAATATCTACCAAAGTTTCTATGGGGAGAAGAAACAATGACAACGGCATATATACAAAATAGAAGTCCTCATAGAATCCTTGATAATATGACACCAGAAGAAGCATTCACAAGGAAGAAGCCATGTGTATACCATCCCTGAATCTTTGGGTGTCCTGCATACATTCATTTTCCAAACGATAGGTGAAATAAATTAGATTATACAAGCATAAAATGAATCTTCGTTGGTTACAATTTTTCTTCAAAGGCGTATAGAATCTACATCAAGGAAGGAAGACAAATTGAAGTTACCAGGGATGTTATATTTGATGAAAATTATGCCTACAAAAGATCCACAGATATACCAATCTAATCCAATGATGAAGGTGTACCACTATTTGAAGAAGAAGAGCATCATGACAAGACAACTACAAACCAAGAATAAGAATAAGAAGAAGGACCAAGTGAGCATATTCAACTTGTAATCATTCCCAAAATAAAGAAGAGACCAAATTGGTTAAAAGTTGCACTTGAAGATGTTGAAGGACATGGAGCTACTAAAGGAACTTTTAGAGAAATAAATACCAAAAAGATATCCAGGATATGCAACATACATGAAAAAATTGATATAAGTTGAACCAACAAAATTTGAAGAAGTTGCTTATCAAGAAGAATGGAAGAAGGCGCTACGAGAAGAATATCAATCCATCATGAAGAATGGGGTCTAGGAAATTGTTCCTATACTAAGTGATAAATTAGTTGTCACTTGAAAATGGATTTACAAAATCAAACATGTCACTGATGGAAGGATATACAAATACAAAGCTAGATTCCTTGCAAAGGTTTTTTCACAAAAATAAGGAATAAACTATGAAGAAAACTTTGCTCCGACTGCTAGGTATACTACTATAAGATCTTTGGTTTCGCTAATTGCTACTATGTGATGGAATATCCATAAAATGGATGCCAAAAAAATGTTTCTAAATGGAATGATTGATGAAGAAGTATACACTGAACAACCTGAAGGCTTCGAAATAAATAACAAAGATATACATGTTTGCAGACTCAAGAAAGATCTATATGGCTTGAAGCAAGCTCCTAGGGCCTGGTATGCAAGGATGGATGCATATCTCTTAAGAATTCAGTTTGTTAAAAGTTCTGCCAATGAAAATATCTACATTAATATGGTAAATAATGAACCAATCATTATACTACTATATGTGGATGATTTGTTTTTTACAGGTGTGGAGTGAAGAATACTAGAATTCAAGAAATTGCTGGTAGTTGAATTCAAGATGAAAGATCTAGGACTCATGCACTATTACTTCGGCTTGGAAGTCTGGCAGAAACCCACTGAGATTTATCTTGGACAAGGTAAATACATAATCAAGATGTTGTAGAAATTAGGTATAATAGATTCCAAGGCTATGGCTACTCCCATGATCACCAATCTCAAGAAGTTTAGAAGCCCTGACTCTAGTCTTGTCGATCCTACTAGCAATTGTAATTTGGTGGGTGTTAGAAATTAATTAATGGCGCAAATAAAATATTGAAAAACACAAATATGGAAACACATAAAACAAGAGAGATACAGACACAAGTGGCTCACCCAATTTGGGCTTCATCCATAGAGAAACAACCAGTCCTTTTATATTACCCAACAAAATGAAGAGATACAACCTACAATAGATTTGATGTAATTTACTCTTCGCTCCCACACAATCTCTCTCTCTTTCTCGCTCAAAATAATAATCCACAATTGAAATACAATTCCCTTATATAAACTAAGGGGGAGGGGGTGCCTTCTAGGGTAAAAAACCCTAAATTAACATAACTTCTACTATTAGATCGTTCGCATAATGGACAACGCAGATTGATTGCGAAATTACAATATTTTACAAGGAAAATTTTCATCTATTTTTAGCTTCGGGGGCACTGCCCTCGAATCGTTGGGGGGGGGGGGGGAACGAGAGGGGGGTTGCTCATAAAATTTGTTGTTCCCCCCCCCCTCCATTGGACCCCCCCTAACGGTGATTAAAAAGGTGGTGTTTTCGCCTCAATAGGAACATGAAGATAATCAGGATCCACACCCAATAATGGGTTCTCTAATGTACTTGGTAAATAAAAGACCTAATATATGTTTTTCTATAAATGTTCTCAATAAATTTTAGTTGGAGCCTCATCATGATCATTGGATATCTTCCAAGAATATTTTGAGATAACTACGTGGCACAATACATCACTATCTTAAGTATGATGGAAATGAAGCCAAGTTAATAGGTTTTACTGATTCCAATTGGGGTGGTAGTGAGATTGATGGAATAAGCAATAGCAATGGATGTTTCATTTTTGGATCTGCATTGATTTAGTGGATAAGTGGAAAACAAGATCCTATTGTGTTAAGTAGTGCTGAAGCAGAATATGTTGTTGTTGCATGTGAAGTACGAAAGGAAGCTATTTGGTTAAGAAAACTCTTGTCAAATTTGTTTGGAAAGCTTCTGAATCCTACAGTTATAAATTGTGATAATCAAAGCAACATCAAGATTCTGAAGACCCCATATGCCATGCAAGGAGAAAGCATATCAAAAACAAGTACCACTACATTAGGAGTTTGGTACAATATGGGGTCGTGAAGCTACAATATATATTGAAAGATGAACAAGTAGTTAATGTGCTAACGAAATCTCTTCTAATAAGAAGTTTGAATATTTTAGAAGCATGTTTGGGTTGGTTGATGTTACAGATTTATTTGATAGGGAGAGATGAAGCACCTTATGACAAGATTCTTGGGAGGACATCTAACCAGCCTATGTGTTGATGTCTAGATTCTGAAGAGAGAGGGTGGCATTGGTCATGGAGCTTCGACCTTGGATACACACCTAGATCCATGGGTTGGTGGTAGAGCTTAAAATCCCAATGGTACCTGGAATGGCTAAGGCTCGAGTCCACTTAGTCCCACTCGGATAGAATACCCTATTCAGGTATCTAGTCCACAACATTGAGTGTGTTAGAACTCTTCGTAGTTTATTTCATTTTGAAATCTTCCATGTACTCCTATATGTATGTAATTATGAATACCTCCCTAGTTAAGAGGGAGTATTGAAGAATGTAACTATTTTCGGTCTTAATAATTGTACTTGTTAAAATAAATTTTATTATTATAGAAAATGAATTATTAAAGCACTGGTTTCATGCTTGGCTCAATGTTTTCTAATTCAAAGCATCCATTGAAGGCTTCTAGGTTTTGTCTTGAGACATTAGAGTCATTTTCAATTTCACTAGACCCTTCTTGGGATTTTATATCATGTAAAAAGTATTATTTTTGAGTTAAAAAGGTTATTTGTCACCTCCACACCAAGTCAACCCTGTTCCATAAAGTCAGCCTGCATTAGGGAAATTCAACCCAGTAGAAATTCTACATATAGAGAGGCAATTCAACCTATTTGGATCATTCACTCAACAAGTTTGATATTCAAGAAAGAGAGGAAGAAAATAAGAGAGAAGTAGATGGAGAAGGACAAATTTTGTTGGGAAGACATAATTCAAGTTTCTGGGCTATCTATCTCTCACACGTGCGAAGTTTTGGGCAGTTGTTGGGGCCAAAATTCTATGTTTATTACAAGTCCAAAATTTGTTGCCAGGGTCGAATTTCTGCTGTTGGCGGGCTGACATTCTGGATTGAAGGTTCTACTGGAAGTTGTCACTTGGAGACTTTGACAGGGATCATATATTGAAGGGAAGGGCTAACTTGGTGGTTGGAGGAGGTCTTTATCTAGGTCTAAGAAGTCTGGAAGTGTCTCATATTGATTTGACTCTACTGAAGGAAGAATTTGACTGTGTTTTCCCCTTATAGGGGTTTTTCCTTGGCTGAACACCTACATCTTGTCGGTGTCTCTTGTTCTTGTGATCTTCATACACATATGATTTAATAATTTCTTGATGAAAGATAAACTAATAAAGAAGTAAAAGAAGGCAACATAATTCACAAGTAATTATCAAGAAAGAGGAATCAAACCCTAATTCCTATAAGCATTGATTTCTCAACACCACCAACCAACCATGAGATAATTTAGGAAACCATTGACTCACTAAAGTCAAAACCTTATGTGAAATGGTAATATGAACCTCAACTCTACAAGCACACCATGACCATAAAATTTAGCTCAAATTATCCATCATTTCAACTTCATATCAATTGCTTCATAACTGTTAATAAAACATTCATGCTTAAAGGGTATGATGATTATTATAGTTGGGTGGAACACGAGGGAAGAAAATTAAATCAATAAAAGAGAATATAAACTTCTAATGTTCATCTAATCAATTAAATATTCAAAGTTGCATGAAAATGTTGAAATCACAAACAAAAAGAGGGGATTGAATGGAACTATAATGCCAACCCAAAAACCTGCAATAAAAAGAGGAAAAAAATGACACTAAAGAAGTGTTTTAAAGATGAAATATGCTCAATCATGAGTGCACTACAAATGAGAGAGAAAATATGCCAATCACAAGAGAACACCAAATATATAGTTCTTGTAGGATTAAACACATATATAAAGAACCTTCACTCAATGATAATAATATATGGGTTATAAAGATGTTTGAGTTTTATATATATACACGACTTAAGTGGAATATCCTCCCAAGAGGAGTAATGGACCCAAATATGTAGGGAACACTCACCAAGAGGCTTATTGATCCTACACATCAAAATTGACTAGATAAACCTTAACCATCTCCTATTATTCAAAATAAATGATGGCCTTATCTATAGTTAATTCCTAGCCAAAATACATTAATGACACAATATGAGATAACCACATGTGAAGATTACTCCATTAATTCCAACATCCTCTTGCTTAAGTTGAATGGGGGTCTCAAAGAGAAGTTATTATGACACAATATTTGCTTTTCTCCTTAATGTTGAGAAAGGGGACACATCACCTCCCAAACTCCATGTCACCCACACCAACATAGTTTCAAAACTTATTAAATATGGCCTCTAGTATGAGTATAGAGAAGTCAATGTCGTTGAGTTGAATTGTAGAAGTGGCCTAGTGCAAAGCAACTAGAGTAAGCCAACATCATAAATAAAACAATTCGTTGTAACATGTTGATTGATTGAAGGTGCAAAGAGTGGGTCACATTGCCCTAAGGCCAAAGTAGTTGAAAATAGAACATGCAATAAATACGAACATCATAATGTGGAAATAAGAGATCCCCTGAAATATGTTGATAATCATCCATGGAGTCACCTATGAAAAATAATGGGACAAATATCGTGGACCTACGAATGGAGGCTATATCATTTAAGGAGGTGTTAAAGTACTCAATTTCTCACTAGTAAATGGTCATAAACCTAAAATGTCACTATGAACCAACTCCAATAACATTGGTCTCATGCCACAACAGAATGAAGCACTTGTTGCAATACAACCAACTCCTAGAACATAAATAATGTCTCCAAATGTAGTGGGGTTTAAAATAGATCATCAAACCCTAGAATAGGTAAGGAACAATAAGCATAATGCATAGTGAAATGTGTACCATAAGGAGAATCTATAAATTCTAGTAATAATGTGGAAGACATCTCCATAGAAGGCGCATCAAAATGTAATAGAGAAAGCTCTAGTACGATAGGCTAATAATCATTCATAAAAGAACCCTCAAAAAGAGGTAGTGGAAACAATCATAGTGGACTATGAATATAAACCAAAAAATATAACATATAATCTAAAAGGATAATGTAGACAATATACTAGAATATGGACCAACATACTTAATCCAAAAAACATGAAATGCAACATGGATGAAGTCGTGCCTTAATAAAGGGTTTGGTACAATAGATGAAACCCATATCTGGAGTGGATAGTTAGACATGCACTATAAAATTGCAACATTGTCACAAAAAATACCTATCACAATTTCTACTTTCATACTCTCTTCAATCCCTTGAAGATAAGTCAAGAAAAATTGAAGACACAAATTCCCATATAACAACCATTGTATATATATTGTTTTGTGGTAGAAACTACAACAACACCCTCATTTTTGTCTGAGTGTCACCAAGGCCTAGATAAAAACAAGGGTCCCAACTACTCAAGAGTCTCGTCATACCCCTACCAAGTTTGATTTGACCTCCTCTCAGTTGAATTCATTCTTCCTTTGGTTTTTCTACTCCTCAAGACAAATTTCAAGCAAAAAATTATGAAGTTACTCAACCCAACAATACAACGCCGAGCGTTGACTAGCCCAATGATACAGTGTTAGGAAGATGGACAATCTAATGATATAATGTTAAGTATTGGGTCAACACAATAGTACAACACTCCAAAAAGTGGTTTCCCCAGTGACATGACACTCAAAAAGTGACTTAAATTAATAATCTTACCTTGTAAACTTGCTTTCTCCAGCGACATAGAGTTGAGATGTTCACCAAGCCCGCAATATAACATTGGGAACTCAGTCATCCTAGAAATATAACACTCAAGAAGCTAAGATATCCAACGATAGGAACCTTAGTGAGATGACTTCACTCACTAATTTGGGTCTCAAAATTTCTTTCTCAAGTGATATAACATGTAAATGTTCATTATAATAGCAATATAGTTCCCTAAACTTGGTTATCTTAGCGATGAAATGCCCATGAACTTATTTTCTCTAGTGACACAATTATGCAAAAGATGACTTGACATAACACTTAATTTACAAACATCATCAGCCCATTGATATATCGCTAGATGATGGTTATCCCAACATTGTATTGCTAGGATGATGGTTGTCCCAATGAACACCCTCTCTCTTTTGATTCTTTTACATATATCGCACCAATACTCATCTTCTCCCATTGTATCGCTGGTTAAAGTGTTAGTGAATCAACAAGTTAAGATTCATTTATTACCTCATTTTCCATGCCCAAGATCAAGAAAGAAGTTTATAAAGGCATCATAATGCTCTCATTCCTTGTATTACTTAGCTCTTCCTCTCTCTTATGAGATTGAAAGCATTTATTATAGAGAACACTTCCCCACTCCTCGTCAACACTAAGTCTCAACCAATTCAACTCAAGTATGAGTCAATTCATTCCCACTTAGTTTTTTTGTTTGTTTGTTTTATTTATTTAGTTCGTGAATGAAATTTCCAATCCCCATCGATGAAACTACTTCCTCTCTTTATCGTGCTATATCAACTTGCTTTTCCCTTCTATCCATAGACTAAGCAAGCAAAACTCACTTTACCCAAGAAAATGGTTGCATCATTGCTTATCATCAAGCCTTGGCTTCTTCTCACTCCCAATGTGCTTGAACAACCTTGTATACACCATGATTTAGCTTAGCGCGTGCCCCAAACAAATGTCTAAGGAACAAAAGAATCCTAGCTAACTCCTCACACCATGATTCTACATCTAGAGCCTCAGGATTAGATCATTAGTCTCCACAAGGTGGACTTTGGTGCCTTATATTATTTCTATATGACATTAAAACACTAGGTTCTTCCTCTCTCCACACTGTTTACCAATGTGTCCTTCATCATTTCATCTTCTCTATTTAAACGCACTAATCACCTAGGTTTTATCTTTAGGGCACATGAGCACATGAATCTAACTCATAGAAACCATAGCATCAACTTTTTTATATCACAAAAAAACACCTCTGTGATGGCCCTTTATATTGCAACAATAATGCTGCAACTCCCAAGAGTCTCATCTTTAATTATCAACCCTAGGTTCATACAAAATTAAGAGAGGTCAACACTATATGTGCAACAAACACTCTCTCTTTCCTTTTATAATCCTCTTGTAGGTGAGAGATGTTGTAATGTAGAATATATTAATAGAAATCTAACCAAGTTTCCAAGATAACTATGCTACAAAAAAGTGAAATTGTAGAAACTTGCAGAAATGAAATCGCACATACCTATGTTGATTTTAGGAAATGGAAAACACATTTTGATTGAAAATAAAATACTTAGAAAGTAAACTTGAAATCTATGTCGCAGAAGCTAAAAACAACACTCATAAAGCACACAATAAAAGCATCTAAAGGAAACCTAAAGAGATCTCTACTCTTCCAAACTCCATCCTCAACATCCCAAACATGTTTTAATATGATAAGGAAACTAAATCAAGAGTTTATTACTGAACATGATGAAGAAAATGGGTTGTTTGTTGTCTGCTATAAGATTCCCCGTTTTGTTATAGGAATAACCAACAGGCTAGAAAAACTACTTAAATTCAAATCTAAGATCAGAGAAAAGGGTAGGAATGATGGGAAATGATCTTATTTAGCTAGTAAAAGCATAGAATAATTAAGTGTAAGCTTCAATTTATGAAACCAAGTTCTATTCACCCTTTGTAATCATAATCTTGGTTGCACAATAAAACAAGAAATCATAGAAATTGTAACGACATATGAAATGAAATGGAAAGAGACTTGAAAATTCAATGATAGGCAATATGAGTGATTCCAGATGTTGATAGATTATGTAAATGACCTGCAAAGAAAGTTGGCTCATAAAACTACCTGCTTAACCAAGCATAAAGATATCAAACTGTAATTTCCAAAAATGTAAATTCAAGAGCTAAACAAAGCAAATGCAAATCATGAAAATGACAATAAGAGAAATACAAGAGGGCTTTAAAGCTCATGGGGTGGGCCCATCCCAAGGATGACCATATTCCTTGAGGAGGAACCGAGCTAGAAATTGAAATGAGGAACTCCTTCCATTAACTTAGACTATGTCTTATACCAGGAAATACAATGTTGCAAAACTTCCTCAAGAATATTCAAAGGACAGGCATAGAGGGTTAACATGATATTGAAGGACAAGTTGAGGATGTATGTGAAACATCAATAACAGTAGTGGGAAGAGTATCTTCCACTGGTAGAGTTCTCTTAGAACAATAGGTATCAGGAATATTTGAAGATGAGTTTGTTTGAGACATTGTATGGGCAGAGTTGTGATACTCCTGTCAATTGGAGGGATCTAGTTAACATGGCATTGATTGGACCAGACATGTTGGAAGACATGGAATAGGAAATGTAGGTTATAAAGAAGAGTCTAAAGTCAACACATGATAGGTGAAAGTGATATGCAGATCAAAACATGTTGTTCAAGGAGTTCTAGGTTGCGGAATAGGTGTACTTGTGCATCAAACCAAAGAAGAGATCCTTACATATTAGATCACGTGCCAAGTTGGCACCACAGTTTTTTGGACCCTTTAGTATCATTGAGAGGATTGGTCTAGTAGCATATTGACTTGAACTGCCTCCGGAAGTGAAATTCCATGATGTTTTTCATGTGTCATTGCTTAAGAAGTATGTTAGAGATGTTTATCATGTGATTGACTGGTATGTATTGCAGGTGGAACCAAATGGAGAATTCCAGTTGGAACCTTAGTGTATATTGCAGAAAAAGGTGTTCATGCTTCAGAACCAATCAATCGAGCAAGTTAAGGTGCAATGGAATCACTTTGGGCTTGATGAAGCTACATGGGAGATGGTGGATCAGATGTAGGTTGCATATCCTTCCTTGTCTTCCAATTGAGGCAAAGCATTTTTGGCATGGTGTTTTGGTATATGTCTTGGTATATGTTTTGGTATATGTTTTGGTGTATATTTGGTGACGTTTTGGTATATGTACATAAGTATATGGATGTAAATACCGCCATGAGCTATGTTATAAAGCTCCAATAAGAAGTATGGGTGCCATGCCATTATGACGTTATGTTGTTATGTTTTCATGTTGGTTTTCTTCTTAGCAAGTTAATCATTGTAAATATTGCATCAAGCTAAGTTATAAAGATTCATTGGTAGTATATTTTGCTTACAACATTTTTGTGGTTATAGGTGTTTTCGAACACCGAGGTTGGTGTTCCCACAAAGGGGAGGGTGTTGTAATAGCCCTGGTGAAAATTCCATGTAATAAAAGTTAATAAAGGCCAAATAACAGCCACGATTGATGGGACACTTATTCCAAGTTGAATGTTGGGAAATACATCCTAGTGTGGGTGTTCATTTGGTTATTAATGACTAAGGAAATGGCTAAGGCTTTGGAGAGACAAAATGGCATTTTTGGCATATTTATTTATGAAAATAATGGAAATTAGGAGAAAAGGGAGGTGAAATGTCATAGGTTGCATGTGAGGAAGAAAATGAAGGAAAATAATGGGAAATGAAGAAAATAGAGGCCTCATTCATAAAAAGGCTTTTGAGGATTAGTTGGTAACCTTTTTTCAATTCAGTTTTGGAGCTCTCTCATTATTCTCTCTCTTTCATATTCTTGGAGACTTAGATTTTTCTTGGAGCACTCTTGGAGGGTGTGGCATACTTGGATTCTTGGAGCAAGAAGGCAAAGGAAGATCAGGAAAGTGCAAGAGGATATTGATAGTGGATTTCATAGCCTTGTCATTTCCTGGATAACCATGGTGATTGTGGATTTGTGTTCCTTGTTTTGATTTGGGTGGTTCTCATTTTTCCTTACCTTGGGTTGAGTTATTATTCCTGGAAGCCCCGGTTGGAAAAGCGCTCCGGAAGCCCTGTAACAACTTGGGTTGAGTTACTATTCCTTGAACCCTTGGTTGGAAAAATGCTCTGGAAGCCCTTGGTGAGTTGAGTTACTAGTCTTGGAAACCCTGGCTAGACAAATGCTCTGGAAGCCAGTAAAATTTGTGGGTTGAGTTACTAGTCCTGGAAGCCTTGGTTGGAAAAACACTCTGGAAGACCTAAAAGGCTTGGATAGAGATCAATCTGAAGATGGTTTTGTGATGTACGACCATGAGGTGGAATCATTGTTTTATGGGTTAAGTTGGATGGCCTCTGGAAGCCTTGGATGGTTTTGGATTGACGTGTTCTATGAGATCCCATATTCATGTTTGGAACATGGCATGGGGGTGAATAGATGACGAGAGATTTGGCTCATCCATTCTACGGTTGGGTGGAACGTGGAAGTCCCATCCCTGGTTTGGATTTTGCATCATCAATATGAAATTAATTCTCCTTGTATTTCTATGAGTAATATATTAGATTATATGTGGTTTATATGGTTGTGATTTCATTGGTATTTCTGTTGTTATTATGTTGGTTATATATGTCTTTTATAATAGTAGCTATGTATGGCTCTCATCATGATTTTACTAGTAAATGAATGATCAATGTATCTATGACCTAATGGATGAAATGACAGTAAATATGTTGAGGCATCAATGTCTCTTAGTGATTCTCAACTAAGTATGAGACCCCTATGCTCATATTTGCTATTTACACCTGTAGATTACATATTCATTATATGTTTGACGAAATTCCTATCATGGCTAGTAGGGATCCAATCAAGGTCTTATTCAAGTGATTGCATTTATACTGTCATTTCCTTATAATTTTATGTTCTAAATATGTGATTCAATTCTGGGCAGTGACCTGGGCTTTGGGCCTGAGAAAGTGGCTCAAATACCAGGGACGTTGGCACAATACTGACAAAAAGAGTCCCTGGATGTTGGCTTGAAAGTCTGTGAGAGCATCTAGAGGTCCTTGGATGTTGGCATGCCCATAGCATGAGAGCATCCAGAGACCAAGTAGTCCAAAATGTTAGTGGGACCTAGGGACTGGTTGGCAGAAAGGTTGGGTTGGTTCCTGAGGGTCCTAATGTTGAAGTTGGATGTTTGTGTGGTGTGTTTCTGTCAGTTCCACTTCATCAACATGACTTAGGAGGTCGAATCATATCATAGTGGCCTATTGTCGCATGTTTACCCCAACTGGTCGGTTGCTTGGGTAGGTGTGAGAGGAGGGTGTTACAATACATATACATTTGTGCTTGGTTGTGCTTGTTGATGAGATTTTCAGGTGCGTAGTTTTTAAGAGGTTGTAAAGTTGTATGCCTACCTCATACTTGATGATGAATTTATGATGATGTTGAGCATGATGGAAAAATGGAACTGTAAGAACCCTGTTGACATTGAAGTTTACAATAATGATTAATGACCTTGTTTCCATATGAAGAAAAAGAATGATGTTCCTAAAGGTAAAAGTTCTCTAATGATATGATGATGCAAAAGAAATCACTCGTGTAGCTAGAAGAATAAAGTTGTTGGTGGACTTATCACCCTAATTGAGAGGGAGCTTGGATACATTTATTTAAATATGAAAGAAAGTATATATCCTCCATAGTTGAGAGGGAGGACATGGTTATCTACTTCATGTGTCATGCACTAGGTCTTGAGGAAAGAATGTGATCAGAGAATGGCTAAAGCAATCTAATGGTTATTCTTGTTTTATGAGTCATCAACAAGACTCAGTGGTTTTAAGAAGTGTTGAGGTTGTTTTTGGTGTTACTTGAGATGTTGGAAAAGGAAGCTTTTGTCAAGATTTGTTTGAATTTTGTGATGACATAAGAAACATTAGAATGGTTGTAGACCCCGGATTTTATGCTATCATATTGATAGTAAGAACTAATGTTATATTGGAAGTTTGATACTAGTTGGGGTCTTGGAACGACAATATGTTTTGATGGATGAACAAGTAGTTGATCTCTCCTTGAGACATTTGAATATTTGATAAACATGCTTGGATTGATGGATATCTCTGATTTCATTGAGGGAGAGATGAGTACCTTAGGCTATGTTCCTGTATGATGGTATTTGGGAGGACATATTGGTGTAGTTGGTATTGAGATCTTAGTTATAGTTTGGCCTTGATGATGTCTACATCCTTGTGTGGGAGGGTATCTTGCTCTTCATAATATGGAGACCCTGTCTTAGGGTTGATATCTTGACTTAGATGATACCTAAATCTCTATGAGGGTCTGTGTCTTGGAATATAGTCTTAGATTGTATCTATATCGAGTTGGATTGATACCAGGGTTGTATCTTGATGGTACCTATAGTGGCAAGTTGCCTTCATGACACCTTAGTCCCTATTGGTTTGATATCTTGGTAGTGATCATATCTTGGTCCCTAACATTGCATATGCTAATACTCTTCTTATGAGAACCTTTAAAAGTGAGTAATGTCCTTGTACCGGTTGATCAATTATGAATACCTACTTAGTTAAGAGGGAGTTTTTAAAAGTGACTAGTATCAATATTCATAATTGCTACTTGGCTCATGACATGATGTAATTTTTATGTATTTTTCAAAAAAAAAATTGTAAAATAAAATTATTTATTTAAGCATGGTTTCATGCTCAAGTTCATTGGTCACTAGATCAAAGCACCCATTGAGTGCTCCCAAGGTATTTTTATGAATCTTGATCCTTGTCATATTGTAAAATACCCAATTGGGCACATCTAACAAGAAAAAGGAATATTATTTTATCTCTAGAATGATCTCTTAAACCCAAGACCAAGTCATCTAGATATTGATGAAGTCAGTCTAGAAGGCCTAATTGAGCACCTTATAAGACTATATAAGGAATAAGAATTTGACCTCTTGAGTGCATAAAAAAAAAAGTCACACATATCTCTCATTCTGATTTGCGAATAAAAGAAAGAAGAAGTGCGAGGATACCAAAAGGAAGAAGAAGCATAACCAAGAAGAAAATAAGGTGTAGATGTTTGAAATTTTTTCTTTCCAATCCCACATGTCCAAGTTCCCTATAGCTTCTAAGGTTTCCATAGATCCGAAAGTTGTAGAAATTTAGCAAACCTAGTTTAAAGGTTGATCTTCTTAATTGAGGAAGGATCTCGTTATTGGTGCTTAGCTTGGTATTGGTGGTAATTTTGTTTTTAGATCTTGGGTTTTGGAAGTCTCCTTTGAAGTTTTTTATATGAGAATAAAAGTTCTTTTGGAGTTTATCTCTAGTATTATCTCTTGCCTTTGTGATATTTATTGTATTGGAAATTGTCTTGATGATAAGAATCTAACAATCTAAAAGAAGAAGTTATAATAAGTCACAATAAATTGTCAAAGTAAAAGAGAAATCAATCTAATAAATAAACCATAAGGTGCCCTAATCGATTTCTCAACAATGCATGCTTTGCATTAGAAGAAACTAAGCATTTTACTGGTAATGGTGACAAAGATGTAGCCAAACATGAAGACTAGGTTTTTGAAATGGAAGTGACAAAGTACTTGACCATCTTGATTCACATCTTGAAACCCATTATGAAATGTTGCAAAATTGCTTTTGTGAAACCACTATTTTGAAGATTTGCTATCTAGTTACTGAAGTAGAAATTTATCCTTGCCACATTACATAGTGGGTTCACCATGTCACCTTCACGTGTTAAGATCCAATGGAGTGACTCTTCATTTCATCTGTGCTCTGATCTATGTTTTTTTCCCATAGGAAAATATGGGCAGATCAACCCCGAAGGGAATCTTTTAAATCCTGTAGGCTAGACTAGCACAGCCTAACCCCAAGGGCGTCGAGGAGAATTGAACCTGTGACCTCCCGATTAGTGAGGTACTTAACAACAGGGACTTGACAAGTTGAGCTAACCCTTGGGGCTCACTTTAATCTATGTTTCATATATAGTTATTTGTTTATTTTCCTCTCATTTTTGTAAAATATTGTTGTATATGCAAAGATATGGGCGTAACAAGCATCGAATTAAGTTTCTAGCCAACTCAAAATCATATTTTTGAAAAAAAAACAATTTAATTTAACTTTAATCGTTTCATATGGGATCAAATTCTCAGAAATCAAAGCAATTGACTTCAATTTAGTGTCACTTCAAGTCGAATGACATTTCAAAGCAATGTCCTCCCTTGAATGTAACTTCCTATAAATAATTTGTTAGCAATGTTGTTGTTTTTTATTCTCATGTAACTAACAATAAAAACACATCCAAAATATTTTTTGGACTTGAATGTGAGCACTTTCTTTAAGCCTGAATATCATTTAAAGAGGAAGACCAATAGTGAAAAAATGAAGTTATAACAATTTTCCCTACAATAGCTCAAAATAATAGCTCCAGGACAAAAAAAATGTTTTTTTCAAAATTTCAAATTTCTTGTATTTGAATTTAACATTTCCAATAAAAATGTCTGAAGCTCCTTACAAAGTGGGAGGCTATTATACTAGGAAGAGACCAACATAGAGCATTTGTGAACCATTATGTTTTTTAAGCTTGCCCTCTAAGCACTAGTAGTGTCGAAATGAATGGGGTGGTGGTCATGGATAAGTTGTGAATAAGTCAATAATTCTTTATGACTAAAATCCCTTTCATCCCTCAGCATGTCCCCTTCCTTTAAGTGGCTATTCAACGATGTCTAGAGAAATGCTCGAGTAATTGTTATTGTGATGGGTGGGGGAATGGAGGTGGAAAGCTAAGAGGTGCACTCTGAAATGATTTCATGAAATTCAAACACATTCTTTCCAAATCAAATATTTCTAAACCAATAAAACAATGGTTGAATTAGTTTAAAATTAAGAGCAACATTTTCTCGGTGTCTCTTCATGCTAGAGCATTTTCTCTCAGCCCTCCAATTCTCAATTCTACATTTTGCAGGAACATGCTCAAAACATGTGTGTGTGTGTGTGTGTGTGTGTGTGTGTGTGTGTGTTTTCTATTGAGGGAATCCTACTGGTGGGTTAAAGGCAATTTTGGTGGCTTTTAGTATCCAAATTTTGAACATGGCTTTGATACCACATGTGGGGACCCAACTTGGGTCTTCTAGCTAAAAATAAATTATCATTCAATTTAATCACAACAAGGGAAAATATCATATTCATAACACGATAATTATTTGACAATAGCATAGAGTTTGGTTTCCAACATATTCAACATGCAAGGAATTTGATTTGCAACAATTTACATAAATAAAACAACAAATGGAAGAATACTTGATCCAATCGCTTGATTGGGTGCTCATGATGGGGCTGCTCGACTGAATTTATCACCCTACCAACTAGGAGTGTCTATCTGACTTCCTCGCCCAGGAAACCTCCATAAGTTCCCTAGCCCTCCGAGCTCAAGTCCAACAACAACCGTAGTGTGTCCAAGTTAGAACCAACACTCTCCAATAGATCTAAGTTTGAGTTCTTTCACTTTTCTCTCCATTCCCTCCCCTCTCCTTGTCCACATTCCTCCTCCTAAAATAAAATCCTCCAATGCCAAAAATAAAGAACAAAGATCCCCCTTCTCCTCTCATCCTCCTTCCCTTTATGTCTCTCCCACTCATCCACCTCAACCACCTACCATTAAGGCCATGGATACCCCCCATCCTTTTAATGTAATGACCTTGAATTTCCTTCCTATATCTTATCCAAAAATAAATTTAATGAGCATCTTGTCAACTTTAGAAAATCAAATATTAATATTTAATTAAATAAATTTGAGAAGACAACTTGTCAAACCTTGGGAAATGAATAATAATTAAATAATAAAAAAATAAAAATATTAATATTAAGTCAATTTAGTAAAATAAAATTACATATTCACAAGTTTCTAATAATATGAATATACCAATATTAGTTAATAGTTATAATTCAATATTTTCAAGGTAATTAAACACTAATCAAGATTAGCCATTAATCAAGCTTAAACATTTATTTTATTATTTAAATTTTAAGCTTTAAAATACTAGTATATTTGTGTGAGGTGTGGGTATGTAGCTAGCATACACATATCTCGTACATATACTAATAATACTTATTGGAATCAAGCAAAAAAAGTCAATCATGCAACATGTAGGCTAATAAGATAATGTAAGATAATGGGATCAAGTAGGGAATTACAAAACAATATATATATATAATATATATATGGGAAACCCTTACACTTCCCTTATCGTCACATTATAACCCATGTTAGTGTTAATGGTATACTTTGTTAGATCATGCATGTTTATGATGTATAGTATCAATTATGCAATTTTACATTTTATGTTGTAGCAAGATGTTGGATGTGAAGCATTGGTTCAATGTAGTGTAAACCAACATGTCCTTTTAGTGAGCCTATTTTTTTGCAAGAACCAACCCATGTAGTATTGGCTTCTGATTCATGTGAGCATTCATGTTGCTCTTGTCTTCAAGGAAATTGGTCTTGTTTTAACAAGAAACTTTTCAGAGCTTAATTTGTTCACAGATATTTTTCACTTCGTATGATTTCAAATATAAGTCATGTTTACATCTAGGGTCAAGCCTACACAAGGATTTTATCTATGGCCCTTTGTGCATTCCCTATTCCAAAATTGTGACCATCATGCTTGGGTCCATTTGCAAATTTTTCTATGGTGTGTTCTTTGACGATTTGGCAATTTCTATGGCTCAACCTTGACATGTCCTTCAAATTAGCTTATGATTGTTTCCTGTTATTCAGTCCTTAAGGTTATTTGTGCATGTATTGGCTCATAGAAATTTTGTTCATGGATTTATGGAATCTTGTTTTATCTACCTCTAAATGGAAATGCTTTCATGATTAAACCAATGTTCAAGTTTTTTTTTACCTTGATGACAACATTTCAATTTTTTTTCATCATTTCAAATGTCCTTGGGTGGGTGTTTTGACCTGTTTTATTTGGTTCTTAGTCTACATTTAGTTGTGCCTAATATGGTCAACCATATAACAACCCTAGTAAAAATTCATGTAAAAAAAAGAATAAGAACAAGGTCATGGGACACATTTCCAAGCTAAATATTGGCCAAAACAACCTAGTGTGGGTGTTCATTTGGTTTATTATGGCTAAAGGAAATTGGCAAAGGCATTAAAAAGGCAAACAGGCATTAATTGGCATTTTTTTTTTTAAATAAAGGAAATTAGGAGAAAATGAAGGTGAAAGGTCATAGGTTTCATGTGAGGAGGAAAATGAGGGAAGATAATGGAAAAATGAAGAAATTAGAGGCATCAAGAATAAAAATACATTAGAGCATCAGTTGGTAGCCTTTTTCCAGTTCAGTTTCAGAGTTAGTCTCAGAGAGGAGAGAAGCACCAAAAGTAGAAGGAAATCAAGCAATAAAAGGAAGGACAAGGAAAACAAAGTAAAGCAAGAATCAAGCAAGGAAATTTGGATCAAGCAACTTTAGCAAGAATACTTGCAGGTAATAAGATGCATGTATGATTTCCTAGCTAGCTTTGACATGCATGGTATGTGCATGTTGGTATTCGGTTCTTTTGTTGTCACTGGCATGGATTTTTTCGGGATTCGACAGTGGATTTTAGCCTTTCCTTTCCATGTCTAGATAGTCATGGTGTGATGGGAATTTTCTCAGTTGGAGCTTTGAATTGTTGGAAAATTTTGAATCTGGATGAGGTGATCTTAGGAAAATTCCCAAAGACCTAGGAATCCCTTGACCATTAATGGTGGGATACACGTAAATCTTGAGGGTAGAGACGAGAAAATTCCTCAAGGTATTGGAGAAGAAATTCTGAGGCATCCAAGCTCAGATTGGTTTTGTGATCTTGACACCAATTTAGGTGAGATTATGGTATGGTGAGGGTGGAGGTGGTTTAACCTATGAATTCCCTTGGTTGTTATGGATTGGTTTGTCCCATGAGATCTCACATTCATTTTTGGAATGTGGAACGGGGGTGATTAGCTGAAGGAAAGATTTGGTTCATCCAATCTATGGTCAAGTGGAACGTGGAAGTCCCAAAGTTGGTTGGATTTTGCCTATGTTTAATAAGAGCTAAGTTTCTCTTGCTTTTGATGAGTAAATGTACTTGTTATTATGTAGCTTGTTATTATGTGGCTTTAATGGTTGTACTTTCATTGTTATTTATCTAGTTATAAGCATGGTTATTTGACAGTTCTTAATCATGGCTCTTTCCATGTTTTTACTTATAACTAAAGGAATAATGAATTCAATACCTAATTGATGTTATGATAGATAATGTGAGAAGACAATGATCCTTCTTATTAAACCTCAAATAAGTTTTCAGCTCCTTATGTTCAGACTTGCATTCATGAATTGTAGGTTGCATGTTTACGAAGTGTTTGAAAGAATGTCAATTATGGTTAGACCGGATTAGGTCAAGTCCTTGATCAAGTTAGTTATCAAAAGAATTGCCTTCATATCTTTTATGAGTTCTGGAATTTTCATGGAATTTTGGGCATTGACTGGTTCCTAGCCCTAGAAAATAGCCTTAAATCTTGTAGTCGTTGGCACAACACTGGAAGAAAAATGCTACAATCGCACTCAGGCAAGCTCATGGGAGCAACTCAAGGCTCTCAGTCGCTTGGATGACTTGGCAAGGAAGCGATTGGGGCTCTAGTTCAGAAAAGATAAGTTGTCTTAGGGACAGAGGTCCAGGAAGGGTGGGTCAACCCTTGGGGGTCTTGTAGCACCTGAGGAAAGTCAGTAAGGCTTGTTTTGTCAACTCCATTTCCTTAAGGTAATCTAGGAGGTTGAGTCATATCATAGTAGCCCCTCAGCTGATGTTTACCCCAGGCAAGCCAGTTAAAGTAGGTAGATATAGGAAGAGGCGGGTTACAGGGTGGTATTAGAACATGGTTGTGTTCTCTTTGGGTGATGTTTGGTTATGTTCTATTTGGGTGATATTTGATACCACAAAGTGGTATCAGAGTGAGTTTCATTCTCTTTTGGTGGTGTCTGGTTTCCATTCTCTTTGGGTGATGTCTAGTTTATGTTCTCTTTAGGTGTTATTTGATACCACAGAGTGGTATCAGAGAATGGTTCACCCCTTAGACTAGATGGTTGGTGTGTTGGTTATGCATTCATGTTGGTTGTACATGTGTTCTTTATGCTTTTGGTATATGTTCTTGTTGTGTATGCATGGTGATGGTCATTGTTATAATTGTGTTTCCATGTAGGAGTTGATGATGTTGTCGTTGAGATATGTTTTCATGAATGCAGGTCGGTTGTATATGCATTTGTTATGTTGGTTAGTGTCTATATGTTTTTATACATGCATTTTCATGGTTATAGTTATGCATGTATGGTAGGTCAAACATGCATTGTGAGGTCATTGTATGTAGTTTGTGTCATCATGATGTTATTGGTATGTTATGATTCTATTGTGTTGGCTAAGATAGAGCAGGAGATGCATATCATCAAAGCAAGTTGGTAGCACTAAACCTTAGGGAAAGAGAAGATAATCATATAGGATTGTATGATTGGCATGCAGGCATGTTGGTTAATGGTTGTTATAAGCATTAGGGTTATATACATTATATCCATGTACATGATTGTCATTTATTGTTGTTATGGTTATATATACATGATAGATTCTATCTAATCAATGCAATCATATGCACATGTGTCAGATAGTCATGAATGATAGTAACCGATTGTTGTATGCATTATGGTCACATGCCTAATGATTATGGTCATTGCAGCTGAGGTATTGATGTTATTAGTTTTTTTCTAATTTGGATTGACCAATGAAAATGATTATGGTTATGACATTCATGTATGAGTTAATATATTGTGATATTATGTCATACTAATCTAGATTTCCTATGCATATGTGATTATTATGCATGAATAACAATTCTTTATGAGCTTATGATGTGGACATGTTAGCTAGTTACTGCCATGGATATCATGACCTTATCTATGTTTGAGTTGATGTGTTGTGAATTTATATCATGATAATCTAGATTGACTGTGCAGACAAGATAGCCCCCTAAGATACATTAAGTTGTAGGGAAACCTGTTTGGCATTAGTGTGGCAAGGTGACAATTGATTTGTTTATATAGATAGTATAAAGGATAAAGGTAGAAGCTACGGATCGAAAAAAAGATAAGTATCAATATTTTATTTTAGTTTTAATTATGCATGTGGTCTATGATTCTGGTTTATGATGGTTACATGTGATCTATGATTTTAACTATGATGATTATGTTTTGAGCTAACCAGATGTGATATGTTTGTACGTGATGATTTGATCAAAGAGTTAGTTTGTCTTGTTGCGACAAGAAGTAAACAAAATTTCAAGTGTACCTCATTGACGAGCTACTAATGAGGTATGATTTGGATTTATTTCAATTTGTTTTGAGTCCAATGGAAATTATGTGCTTGGTACAGGAAAGCATGGAAAATGTCTGATTTGGGTGGTTGGAATTGGTTGTCAAGGAATTAGAAGCAACAAAAGGAATTGGAAAAGGAAACAATATGTTGGTAAAAAATTTAGGAGCAGGGCCACTGTGGGACACTGGTACCCAATAGTTTCCATTGATTTCCATGATCATGCTATGAATGGTATGAAGGTTTGAGGCAAGTATATGCATTGGTTGTTTAACCTTTTGATGTCATGAAGCCTTGCCAAGGGATGGATTTCCCGAGATAGGGGATGTCATGGAACTTGGAAGGTGAGTGACTGCACGAAAGGGGGTGACTGGATTTCCCAAGGGACTATGTAGTAGAGAAGGGAAGGTCAGGGATGGATTTTTTTGGTCATTATTTTTTCCAAATGGAATAAAATGCACATTGGGAGTATGCCCTGGAACAATGAGCTGGTAAATGTTCGTTGAGAGGATGGTAGTGTAGGATTGTAGCGATGGACATTGGATGTAGCTTTGACCATTAAAATTTGGACTTCCTGGGAAGGAGGTGAATCTTGGTACTAATTTTAAGGGTGGAGGTGTGAGCCTTTGGATTCCCTTGTTCATTGATACAGGCATCGTATCATTTTATTTGTTGGTTGAGAAAATGTGCATATGTAAGTATATGTGATCATTGTAAATACTGTAATGAGCTATGTTATAAAGCTCTAGTAAACGATATGTTTGTCATGTTTCAACAGTGGTCATTGTAAATATTGCAACAAGTCATGTTATAAATATCCATGGGTAGTGTGTTTTTCTTTTTAGCAGTCTTGCTGGTTGTAGGTGTCATTGAACACCAAGGACGGTGTTCCCCCAAGGGGGAGGGTTCTGTAACAACCCTCGTAAAAATTCATGTAAAAAAATTACCAAGTTCATGGGACACGTATTCCAAGCTGAATGTTGGGCAAAACATCCTAGGGTGGGTGTTCATTTGGTTTATTATTGCTAAAGGAAATTGGAAAAGGTAATGGAAAAAGACATTGAAAAGGAAGAGAGGCATTAATTGGAATTTTATTTATGAAAATAAAGGAAATTATGAGAAAAGTAAGGTGAAAGGTCATAGGTTGCATATGAGGTGGAAAATGAAGGAAAATAATGGAAAAGTGAAGAAATTAGAGGCATCAAGAATAAAAATACATCAGAGCATCGCTTGGTAGCCTTTTTCTCACTTTAGTTTTAGATTTATTCTTAGAGAGGAGAAGAGCACCAAGAAGAGAAGGAAAGCAAGGATCAAGCAAGGAAAAGTTGGATCAAACCACTTCAGTAGGAATACCTAAAGGTAACAGGTTGTATGTATGAATTTCTTGTTGTTTTTGACATGCATGATATGTGTATGTTCGTATTTGGTTCTTTTGTTGTCACTGACATGGATTTTGTCGGGTTTTGACAGTGGATTTTAGCCTTGCCTTTCCATTTTTAGATAGCCATGGTGTGATGGGACTTTTCTCGGTTGGAGCTTTGGATTGATGGAAGATTTTGGATCCAGGTGAGGTGGTATTAGGAAAATTCCCAAAGGCCTAGGAATCCCTTGACCGGTAATGGCAGGATACAAGGTAAAGCCTGAGGGTGGAGATGAGAAAAATTTTCAAGGTATTGGAAAAGAAATTCTTAGGCATCCAAACTCGGTTTGGTTCTATGATCTTGACATCAGTTTAGGTGAGATTACGGTATGGTGAGGGTGGAGGTGGTTTAACCTTTGGATTCCCTTGGTTGTTATGGATTGGTTTATCCCATGAGATCCCACATTCATGCTTGGAATATGGCGCGGGGGTGAATGGCTAAAAGAAAGTTTTGGTTCAGCCAATCTATGGTCGGGTGGTATGCGGAAGTCCTAAACCTGGTTGGATTTTTCCTGTGTTTAATAAGAGCTAAGATTATCTTTCTTTTGATGAGTAAATGTACTTGTTATTTTGTGGCTTTAATGGTTGTTCTCTCATTGTTATTTATCTAGTTATATGTTGGTTATAAGCACGGTCATTTGATATTTCTTAGTCATGGCTCCTTCCATGTTTTTACTGTTAGAAAATTATATATCACAAAGCAATGGAACACATAAAATATTGTAGAAATATAAACACAGAAAACACATAAAACAAGAGAGACACAGATATACGTGGTTCACCCAGTTTGGGCTACGTCCATAGAGAAACAGCTAGTCCTTCTTTTTATATTATCCAGTAAACTGAAGAGATACAACCTACAACAAATCTGTTGTAACTCCCTCTTCGCTCTCAATCTCCTCTCTCTTCCTTACTTAGAATACAGATATGCATAGACACAATACAATTCCCTCATATATAGCGAGGGGTTGCCTTATAGGGAAAAAAACCCTAAATTCAACATAACTTCTATTATCAGATCTTTGCCTAATGAACGATCGAGATTGACTATGAAATTACAACATTTTACAAGGAAATTTTACATCTATTCTTAGCTTCGGGGGCACTGCCCCCGATCCCCCCGCCAGGGGGGGGCTCCTAAAAGGTCGCAGCCATCCCCCTAGACCCCCCCCCCCCTACAGTGAATATTTTACGGGCGGCGTTGCCACCCCATTTTGAACTGGGGTCCAATGCAGCGATACCTTTGAGTACAAAAGATAATCAGGCTCCACACCCAACATTTACTTGTAACTGAAGCAATAATGAATGCAAGACCTAATTGATGTTATGAAAACTAATGTGAGAAGATAATGATCCTTCTTGTTAAACCTTAGATAAGTCTTCATCTCCTTATGTTCAAACTTGCATGCATGACCTGTAGGATGCATGATTACCAAGTGTTTGACATAATGATAGTTATGTTTAGACCTAATTAGGTCAGGTCATTAATCAAGTTTTTTATCAAAATCATTGTCTTCATGTCATTTATGAGTTATGGAAGTTTCATGGAGTTTTGGGAAGCTACTGGGTCCTAGCCTTGGAAAATAGCCTTAAATCTCACAGTCGCTAGCCTAACTCTGGCAGAAAAAGGTTACATTTGCACTCAAGTAGGCTCATGGGAGCAACTAGAGCATCTCAGTCACTTGGAGGGCTTGGCAAGGAAGCAATTGGGGCTTTAGTTTAGAAAAAAGTAAGTTGTCATAGGGACAAAGGTTCAGGAAGGGTGGGTCAGCCCTTAGGGGTCCTATAGCACCTGAGGGAAGTCATTAAGGTATTGTTGTGTCGAATCCATTTCCTCAAGGTTGTCTATGAGGTTGATTCATATCATGTTCATGCCCCTCAACTCATGTTTACCCCAAGCACACTGGTTAAAGTGAGTAGATATGGGAAGAGGCTGGTTACAAACCTTAGCCTTGTAGATGTGTTGAGCTTGTTTGGTGTTTATTCACTTAAATGGCATTGTTCATGATATGGTGCCTCTCAATAAATGGTGGCTCTCCATTTGGAACTTTTTGAGACTTTATAGGTTTCTTGATATCATAAATTGAGCTTGATTGACTTTAATTGTGGGCTCATATTTTTGAAACTCTTTGTTATAGGCCATTTTGTCACATCTGACCAACAGGCCTCCTAATGGGATCAATCAACATCATATTCCCCCTTTACATCATCATTGCACAAATCCCTATGCATGGCTCTCTCATTCCCTAGAGCTTCTACCCTAAACTGCATCATCTGAGCCAATTTTAGGACCAATGCACTGTGGCCTCTTGCCAGACAGAGTTCACCTACTCGTTGCTCCATTGTTTCCTATGTTCATCACCTATAAGTTTATCCCCTTTGCACCTATGTTGGCTCTAGAAATTCAGGAAAAGGAGACAGAATCCAGAAGCCTCCATTTCCAGAATCTTCCAGGATCTGTTGTAACCATTTACCTCAGATAAAACATTCATATCCTATCCTATCCTACCTTGGATTTTCCATCCCTTATCCTTAGATATCATCCTCCCATCAAGAGTGGATCTCAATCCCAAGATTAGTAAAAGGACTAGAACTCCCAACTTACCCTACTCGTCTATATATTTACAACATTCCATATGCAAGAGGTTGGATTTTAGAGTGGTTCTACCCTTATGTTGTTGTTTTGAAAGTGATCTTCTCATGCATTTAGGGTGATTGGAGGTGCACTTTGTGACAAAGGAAGGACAAGTCAATAACTAAGAGGAGCTCTTTTACAATATCAGCACCTATTTATGGTTGTAACTCACTCCATTTATATCAATACAAAGAGTTCTTTGTTTTCCTATATGTGATGTTGTTATTTCATGTATTTCAATACCATGTTAATCTATTGAAAGAAGTAGGTAGATGGTGCTGCATATATCTCTTAGTTTCTTGGCTTGTGTTGCCTAGTTGTGTAGGTTCTAATTTTGGTAGTTGGAGCTAGGATTGGAGCATTCAAGAAAAAGAAGGAGCAAAAAATATTACATATTCCAAGTAGGTTTCATCCCCTCATCTACATACTTTAAGGAAAACATTGGGTCCTTTGTCTTTATGTTGTTCTAGGTTAGCCAACAAACCTAGGGGAGATACTTTTGTCTGAAATCATAAATATCGCATAACAAATTGGCAACTTCACTAGGAACGGTGTATTCCCTTGGTGGTTTATTTGTCCATTGTCTTTACTTTACCTCCTTCATAGACCTTTGTTGCTTTAATCAGCCAAGAACAGACCTAGGAAGTGACTTCATTGAGTCCCATTTTCAATTTTTGTGTCATAATACTCTTTCCCAGGACCAACGCACCCTTTGGTCTACTGATAAAGTGTTGCACCCCACCTAGGCCCTCTCTGTGCATGCATTGCAAAGCATTGGTTCATTTTTTTCACCTATGTTGATCCCTATTTTTGCACAAAAGTTTCCTTGTTTTCTTAGTGTTTCCTTCATCAACCTACTTCTAGCTAACCTTCCCTAAGTCTTGAGTGCCTTATGGTCTCTCTAAATCCTCCATTTGGTTTTCATTTGTTGTTGATTTCCTTTGGTAAGAATTGGTTTCATTTTTTCTTTGTTCTTATCATTAGGTCACTTGGAAACTTGTTTGTTTGATCATTGATCGCTTAGATGAATTGTTGTTCTAGTCCTCATTCTGAAATGTGCATTTGAATTAGTAATTAGAATTCACATCTTAGTTTTCCTCATTTTTGAAAATTAAGTGTGGTGAAAAGAAAAAAAATTGCATCGTCATTTGGGTTTTGCATCTATATTGATTTAGGAATAGTTGCATGAAAATGGAATTGCGTTGTGCATCTTGTTTGTTGCATTTTCTATGTTGCATACTATTTGTCTTTTCCCTTCCTTAGCTAAATTTTCAGGAAAGAGAGATTCCATTTCCTCATGCTGGATTTTCATTTTATGGAATTCAGGTGAATTCGTGGTGAGCCATAAAAAACCGAAACTTAATTCAATATCAACTTAAAATTTACTAAATCAACCTAACGAGCATTTGTAACATTAACACAAACACATAGAGGTCTAGGCTAGAGACGTGTTCTGATGTCGTTAAATGTAGGAGTTGTCGTTGATTTCTAGCATTGCATCCTGGGGGTGAAATCGTGATCCATGTATGTGAGTGTATAGGATTGTTCTCCACATACCTTTGTTTATATTGGTGGCACTCCACACACGTAAATTATATGGGAACACTCTCATCGAACAGTTACGCATTAGACAACACTACTACGGACTGCACTCCCACTTACCGTCGAGTATATTTTGGGATTCCCCTATAGGTTGCTATCCATCCATAAGTAACTGAGTCGTTCACCTTGTATGTTGTGATACACCGAACACAACATTCAGGGAGATTATTTGCACGTACATTAAGTCCTTGATTCTCCAAGGTGTATATTGTAGTTCACAATTACTTGGTAAACCTTTATGCCCAGTTACCCCTTTGTTTTATTTGTGTCTTTAATTTCTAAAGTCAATTAATTGATCGTGGAACAACATCCTCCCCATGGAACAACTCCTTAGTGGATCATAGGTTGAGACTAATGCCAACGGTTCCAGAGTCTGCAAATCAAGGGAACCCCTCTAAAAGAAATCTTGGTCCTTTTCCTTCTTTTGGAAATATGGTGCTCCTTATATGGCTACATTGTCCCTTTCCAGATTTACCATTGGTTTTCTAGTTTGTTATTTTCAACCCCTATGGTTCCGAATTTCCAAATTTCTTCTCAATCGAGTTCTCCTCCACCTGAACAACACCATCGTCATGTTGATCCTAAATTTGACCCTTTTCCTCCTCCACCTATTGTTTCTTCATCCCTTTCTTCCTCTTTGTATGGTGAAATTCTTGATTCTAGTAACCAAGAAGCTAAGAATAAGAAGAAAATGATGAAGAAGACGAAGCAAAATAAGCAGGGGGGAATCAAGTAATCATTGTTACAGACGCAACTAGTATGGAAAAATCTTCCAATTAACCCCGTAAAGTCAAATTCCCTTGCATGTTGTGTAAGGGTGACCATCATCTTAGAGATTGTCCTGGTATTGCTAAGGTGTTAGAAGTGTGGTCCACAAGCTCACATAAACCTTTGTTGTCATCTGTTGGCTATCATGCTAGTGACAAACCCTCAACTAGTGATAGTAAGGTCCATGGGAAAAAGGGTAAAGTCAAATTTCCATGTAATTTATGTGAAGAATATCATCATATTCACCTTTTTCCTTATATGGATGACTCCTCAAAAGTGTTTGAAAACCTTACAGCTTCTCAGCCTCATCTCCTAGCTGGTTATTGAAAGATTTATCCCAATCCTCCACTAGTTGATGAACTGATTGATCAAAATCCATCTTCTATCAATCTCGCTCTCTCTGAACGTGAATCCCGTGAGTTCATTCCCAACCAACCATTGGTTGAGAAAATTATTGAATCGATTCCACCTTCATTTGATCTTACCTTTCTTGTAGAGAGTGAACTTCATACCACTCAGGTTCTTCTCATTTCTTCAAGTTCCAATGAACTAGGGGATAATTCTCTTGTTCCCATGGCACAAGGGGGAAATCCTCTCATTCCCACAATGCTAGAGATCATTTCTCTCATTACAATAGTACAAGGGGGAAATTTTCCCATTCCCGCAACATGCCCTCCAAGTAGTATGGTCACTTCCTTTGATTGGAGTCGATTGACAGGATATCATCTTCCTCCTTATGTCCCCTTCTAGATCATGGTATAGGCTTATAATGTGGTCATACCTAGCACAATCATAGATAAAGGTGCATCTATTAGTATTTTTCCTCAACTAATTGGATATCTTAAGGTTCTCCATGGCTTGTGCCCATTACCCAGAATCTGTTGGCTTTTAACAGAGGAACCAGTCAATCGTTAGGGATCCTTCCCAAGTTGCCTATTACTTTCGAAGGAAAAATTATCTGTATCAATTTTATGGTTGTCCAAGGCCCTTTGGACTTTAATTTAATCCTTGGGCATGACTATGCTTATGTCATGGGAGCTCTTGTCTCTTCACTCTTTCGTGTGATGTGTTTCCCACATACAAGAAGAATCGTGACTATTGACCAACTTTCATTCATTGGTCCTAATTTGGATCCCAATCAACCTACTTCCCTAAATAGTCCTTAGATGCAAGCGGTATCTCCCATGCCATAGATTAATTATTTGGCAACGTGTTCCATGCTTGCGACTACTGATGATCTAGTAGGTGATGTAGTGCATCATGTATTGGGGGCATTGGAGCCTGATCTTTCCATTATATCCCTTGATGTGTATCCCTTCCAAAGTTTTGTTCTCCCATCTGATGACAACTCTTGGAAGCCATGGTCTCTCAGAGGCCATGATCAAGTCATTGGAGCAAAGTTCCTTTTCTTGTGTCAAGCTCGTTAAAAAATGAAACAAGTTTGCTGGAGTAGAGTTCCTTTTCTTGTGTCAAGCTTGTTAAAAAATGAAACAAGGTCGTTGGAGCAAAGTTCCTTTTCTTGTGTCAAGCTCATTAAAAAATGAAACAAGGTTGTCAGAGCAGGGTTCCTTTTCTTGTGTCAAGCTTGTTAAAAAATGAAACAATCTCTTATGGTGATAGTTCTTTTACTATGTCTACGTAGTTAAAAAATGAAATAGGTTCCTATGAGCAGAGTTATTTTCTTGTGTCCATCTCGTTAAAAAATGAAACAAATCCCCTTTCAATTAGAGTCTTTGATTAGATCTCATAAATTCCCAGTCAAGTCTTGTTGAGCCTCAAAATTACTATTTCCCGAGCAACTCTTCTCATTCCTTTTCTTTGTTTTTCCATAAGAGAGATGCATTCTCATCACTAATAACTGGTATATACTGTCTTAAGGAGGACATTTAGTGATTTACGTGTTATGCTTTTTATGTTTTGTTGTTTGAATAAATTTTTCTATATTAGCTACGGAACGCAGCCTACTCTGCAGCTAACCGGTTGTTTCGTAGCTACCTCCATGCTCTAACAAGTTCCAGGTGTCAGAAGGAGAAACTAGCCACATGGGAAACTTTGAAATCATCATGACATGGACCCTGTCCTATTCATTTAGCCCAAGTCGACAAAGAAGATGGCATAGGACTACGGCCAATGGATAAGTCAAAAACAGAGAGACCGAGGGTAATAGGACTTTGTTTTGTGGTTAATTAATGTGTTTCACAGTGATGGGAAGCGTTATTTGGAGCAACTACCTGTACCTACGGACTCCAATAACCACTTGTACAAATGAATCCAACAGCCACCATGTCTTAGATTTATTTCTCCAGCAGCCGAGGAAGAAATTTTGCATATTTGTCTTCTATGTGTTTGGCAATAACATGCTTTTCTCCACAAACAGTTATATGATTTTTCTTATAAATACATGTGTAAGGGACAGAAGAAGTTAGTAATAGTTTTAATGTGAAATAAAAGTTATAAACTTTGTAATTTTTTGGCGTTTTGTGTCCCTGTTTTAATATGAGAAGACTGCATGTTTATATGAACATCTGAAGGAGTTTTCTTGGAGTTGATTGAGCAAGTGTAGCCTAATCAGTTGCAGAGGGCCCCTGCACTAAAGAAGGTTTCATTTTATTTATTTTTCTTCTTCTTGTTAACTATAAATTCATCATTTTATTTCTAAAACAATGTTTATAATCATTTTCTTGCTAGCAGTGTTTATAATGCATTTTTTATCATTTTCTTACTAACAATGTTTATAATTTAGAGCAGTTTCCATTAGCTTGATTTCTTTTTAGTTCTTATCAGTAGTTTAGAATATAGAACTCAATAGTGTAATCTTGTTTCTTCAATTAAAAACTAACCTTGTTTCAGGATGAGAGTAGGACTGAAGAATGATAAGGATACACTATTGGATAGTTTACTTCATTCACTATTTTGCTAGTTTATATTCTCAATGAAACTGATCAATGTCATTTACTATCTTTTCCATTTCATTTTTAGTTTAAAATACTAACTCATGGTGTTAATGAATGTTTATGGAAAACCCTTCAAATTGATAATTCATCCTTAACTAAGTGGTTGAACATTTCATCTATGCAATTAGTTATTTCTACATCTTTGTATTTGCCTTCTCTAAGATTAATGAAGTACAAAATTACATAAATGTCATCCCAATGAGACTTTCTCCCAAAATTGAGAGGCATAGTAACCAAGTATTTCATTTAGTTTTATTTATGTAATTAGTTAGACATCAATTGCAAATTTCACTTTCAATTTTAATTCATGATTTGGAAATAATGGTAAAAGAAGAATAGAAACTTTGTTTTCATTTCTTTCTTAGCTCTGTTTTCATTTTTAGATTTTGAGAAGTCTTTAAGAAAGTTAGGTTTAGTTTTGACAATTTACATTGTAAGTCATTAGGAATTAAAAGACCAAAACCCCCCAAAACAACATAAAACATAAAAACAATGAAGTAAGAAGTGTTAGCTAGCACGAATAGTGCACTACACTTCATCAGTTTACGATACTCGGATTAATAATTTATGTAGATCAATTTAGGACACTAAATTGACCAAACATTTTGGCGTTGTTGTCAGGGAAGTGTAACTAGGTAACCTTATCTCTTACACTAAAAAAAAATGATATGCATAGAGAAAGAGACTCTAGGGGTAGATTTATAGCTAGAGGCAGAAGTTCAATTCCTACAACACCACCTATTCCACCAAGAACAAGAAAAGATACACCTCCATCTCAAACTCATACTCCCAACCATAGAACACCTGAAATTCCAAAGTTAGAATTCCAAACAAAAGGAACTCCTACTTCATCTACCAAAGCAGTCCTAGAAGAGAAAAATCTTGAGCCTCCAACAGTGGGAGTAGCCTTTTTCACCTCCACAGGAGATCACATTTTAGTTGAATAATTAGGAATACCTGGTGAGGAAGAAGAAGTAGAACCTCTCTCCCATATCCCATTAATAGAAGAACCAGAGGAGGAGAAAGTAACCTTGCAAGTTGAACCTTATACTGACTCTAAGGAAACTATAATGGCAGAAGAAGGAGAAGATGGGGAATTCAGGCTGTTTGGAGGGGGTAGAGGAAGAGGTAGAGGAAATAATGGAGAAGGTAGAGGAAATAATGGAGGAGGTAGAGAAAATAGGGAAATAGATAATTCTTTTGGATTCCCTATAGTGGATGAAGAAACAAATGCCACAATGAAAAATATCTCACCTTCTGTCCTCCCAAACTTCCATGGGTTAAAAAATGAGGATCTTGAAACATTTTTATTTGAGTTTGAAGTCTTGTGCAGAACCTATGATTATCTCGAAGACTCTCAAAAACTTAAGTTGTTCCCTTCAACATTGAAAGGAGCTAGTTTTAAATGGTTCATGGGGTTAGTCACTCAATCCATTAGAACATGGAATGACATGAAAAAAATGGTTTTGGATAGGTACTTGGATTATTGCATGCCTACCAATCACAAAGATGAAGTGTTCAAAATGATGCAAAGAGAGGATGAAAACTTAGAGGATTTGATTGAGAGATTCAACTTTAATTTGAAAAGAAAAAAGATGGACAATTTAGATGAAGATACCTTGAAAGCTCTTTTATTAAAATCCATTAGAGATGAGTGGATATGTATCATTAACATGATGGGGAAGGGAGATATCTCTCAACTTCCATTACATGACATAAGAGAATTATGTGTTCATCTCTCAAGAGGGAAATCCAAAACTAGGAAAGGTCCAAGATATCCTTCTCTTGTTAGAGTAAACAAATCTACAACTGGATCTGTAAGTAGGGAAGAAATTGGTAATATTCTTGATGAATTTAAAACTGACATTCTAGGGAGTCTTAGTGAGAAAATAGACACCCTAAAATTACAAAACAAGCAGAAAATTGAGGCTGATGCTTTAGCCATTTTTTGTCCAAAATGCAGAAAAAACATGCTCTAAGAGAATGTCCTTTGGATGCAAAAGTTGTAGAAACTTGTATGATTTGCTTAGAGAATCATAAAACCAAGGGTTGTCCTTCTATTCCAAGTCTTAACGTTGTTTTTCAAGAAGAAACAGTTCCAAATTTAGCACAGCCTCTTTGCTTGTCTCTAGAAAACCTTGGCAGGGGCCACAAAATCAGGGATTTAACAATCAAATGTATCTTCAGCCCCCACCAAATTGGAATTCTTGGCAGCAACCTTGGCCTCAACCTCAATCTCAATCGCAACCATGGGAACAAGGAGTACAAAATCCTTATGGGAGATTTTCTCAATATTGTCAATATCCTCCATCATATCAGAATTATCCTCCCCCACACATTCAGCAACAAAATCAGCAGCCACAACTTCAAAATCAGAACCCTCAACTTTCATTACCATTTCCACAACAAAACCAAAATCCCCAACTTCTACTGCCATTTCAGTAAAGACCAAATCAGCTACCTGCCCAATCATTACCAAACCCCAAAAATAAAAATCCTCAGAATGCTTACATGGTAGAAGGACAACAATTTCCAACTTATATGATTACTCCTCTGGATCTTAATGATGTTCAACTAAGATCATGTAGGATATTAGAAAAGGAAATACCTTCTATAGTTATTCAAGAACAAGATAATTCTGAGGAAGATTCTCTAAATGTCAATAAAATTTTGGAGGGAACATCTCTCCAAAACCAAAACATTGAAAAATAAAAGCAAAAGAATCAGTGAACACAACTCCTATCATTAAGAAACCAGCATCTACTTCTACACCTCCTTTTCCTGAAAGATTACAAATTGATAGAGGAGTAGAAAAGAAGATTATGTTGCCCAATTATGATTTTCTAGATGAATTGAAGAATGTCTGTATCAAAATCCCTTTGCTAAAACAATTCCAATTCTAGCCAAAACAATAAAGGAGTTGAGCATAAAGAAACTAGGAGGAAAAACAAAGGAAACAAAAAGAATTCACCTGGTAGGAAAAATAACAGACATAATGATGGGAAAAATTTCCATATAAAAATATGCGGATCCAGGAAGTCCAATTGTGAAAACACATATCAATGGAGTTGAAATTCCAAATACATTGATTGACTTAGGGTCAGCAATAAACATCATGAGCAAACAAACTATAGAGCAGCTCAAGCTTCCTATTCTTCTTTACAGACCTAACTTATTGCAACTAGCAGATAGATCAGTAATCAAACCAGATGGAGTGTTAGAAGATATTTCAGTATCCTTATATTCTTGGGAATATCCTGTTGATTTCATGATCTTAACTCCCCAGAACACTCTAGGAGGACATCCACTCATATTAGGATGACCTTGGCTGGCCACGTTGATGCTTTTATTAGCTGTAGATCTGGTGACATGTGTATTTCTGATAGTAATTCAACAAAAAAAATTACTCTATATCCTCCAGCAAAAACAATCACAGAAATAGATGAAAAAGAAGGGATTGATGATGAAGATGATATTCAGCCTCTCTTTACTATTTCAGATATTAGTGAAGATAGTCAAATTTTAAATACATTAGAAAATTTTGAATCATCTTCAGAATATGATCATGAGCAATTTCAAGAAAAATCCAATGTTGAATATTTGTCATCTAGGCAGATGTCTCTCTATTCTATGGAAGATTTTGGTAGCTCTACAATTGAAATTTTTCCAGGTAGGACATTGAACATAAACAAAAACGTGGAGAAACTACAACAAGAAGAGCTAATCAAAACATTACAAAAACATTTGTTGAATTTGCATGGGAATACACCGACATGAAAGGCATTAATCTTAATACTTGTATCCATCACATCTACATTGAGGAAAACTGTAGACCTATCAGACAACCTCGGAGAAGGATGAATCCAAATCTTAGAGAGATTGTGAAAGAATAGCTCCAAAAATTATTGAATGTAAACTTCATTTACCCAATTTCAGATAGCCAACGGGTTTCTCCTTTGGTAATTGTTCCTAAAAAGAATGGTAAATGGAGGGTGTGCATTGATTGCCAAGAATTAAATAAAGCTACCCTTAAAGATCACTTTCCTTTGCCTTTTATATATCGAGAGTTAGATACATCAGCATGTAAGAAGTATTTCTCATCCTTGGATAGTTTTAGTGGTTATAATTAGATTCAGGTGGCACCTGAAGATCGAGATAAAACCACATTTACTTGTCCATGGGGAACTTATGTCTACCGAGTACTTCCTTTTGGGTTATGTAATGCACCTGCAACAATCCAAAGAGTAGTACTAGGAATTTTTTCTGATCTAATACATGATTGTGTAGAGGTATATATGGATGATTTTACAGTCT
>APFE031356562.1:0-21046 GCA_000404065.3 Pinus taeda | reverse complement strand
GAAGCTTTGGAAAATTTGGAAAAAGTTCTTAAAAGATGTAAAGAAGCAAACCTTTCACTAAGCCATGAAAAATGTTTTATGATGTTTATAGAAGATATTGTTTTAGGACATCACATTTCAGAAGATGGGATTAAAGTTGACAAATCTAAAATCGAAGTCATCTCTAAATTATCAATTCCAAATTGCCAAAAGGATGTTAGAAGTTTTCTAGGATTTACAGGATACTATATAAGGTTTATAGAAAATTTCACTAAAATAGCATCCCCACTCTTCAAATTGCTTACCAAAGATTGTGAATTCAATTGGAATTTTGATTGCATGTTGGCATTTGAAACCTTAAAAACAAAAATTTCTAAAGCACCCATTTTAAGAGGTCCAAATTGGAAACTCCCTTTCCATATTTCAACAAATGCTTCAGTTACAGCTCTAGGAGTTGTATTGGGACAAATATTTGATTCCTTATGCCATTTACTATACAAGTAAGAATTTGACTTCCACTGAGTTAAATTATATTGTGACTGAAAAGGAATTTTTAGTTGTTGTTAATGCAATTAACAAGTTCAAACACTATATAATAGGCTATGAAACCTTTGTTCATACAAATCACTCTACAATTAGATATTTAATGAATAAACCTATTACTAATGGCGCAATTACAAGATGGCTTTTACTTTTGCAAGAATTCAACATTACTATGCTAGATAGACCTAGAAAACAAAACACAGTTGCTAATTTCTTGTCCAGGATTCAGAATATCAAAGAAGATTCTCTGGTTGAAGATAAGTTTCCTTATGAATATCTTTTTGCAGTAACTACTCAAACTCCTTGGTTTGCAGATATTGATAGCTATTTGGTCACAGGAAAGTTAACTTCACATTTGTTTCCTAGAGAGAAAAGAAAAATTATTCAGGTAAGTACAAGATATTCATGGATCACTAACGAATTGTATAAAACAGGTCCAGATCTTATGATCAGAAGGTGTGTCAGGGAAGATGAAATGCCAAAGATTCTTAAGGCATGTCATGATGAGCCATGTGGTGGACACTTTGTTGACAAGAGGACAACTATAAAATCCTTTCTTTAGGATATTATTGGCCATCCATCTTTAAAGATGCAACAGAATATGTCAGGAGATGTGACAGTTGCCAAAGGGTATGGAAACCTGCTCCCTCAAATGAAATGCCATTACAGATTCAGTTACTCATCGAGACTTTTGAAAAGTGGGCCTTATATTTTATTGGGCCAATTAATCCTCCATCTAAGCAAAAGAAGTATATATTGGTATGTTGATTATGTCACTAAATGGGTAAAAGCCAAATCATTACCTTTTTCTAATGAAAAATCTATAGTCAATTTTCTTTTTGAGGACATCTTCACTCGTTTTGGTGTTCCAAGAGAAATTGTGACAGATCAAGGACCTCAATTTACATCTAAAATGGTGGAAGGTCTTATGGAAAATTACAAGATAAAACATAGGAAATCTACTCCTTATCATCCTCGAGCAAATGGTCAAGTGGAATCTACAAATAAAGTGATTGAAGGAACCCTCACCAGGACTGTGCATCTACATAGAAGAGATTGGGCAGAAATGCTTCCTGAACCCTTATGGGCCTATAGAACTACATGGAGGAACACAACGAGACATAAACCCTATGAACTTGTTTATGGGAAACAAGTCTTGTTCCCTATAGAGTTGAAAATCGGAACTTTCAAGATGGCAGTCCAACTAGGACTAGATTTTTTAGAGGCACAAAAGCATAGGCTGGAGCAATTAAATGAACTTGATGAAATTAGGCAAGAGGCAGTTCAAAGGACTAGTATAGTCCAACAACAGAGGGCTAAATGGCATGAAAAATATATCAAGGACAAGAGGTTTCAAGTGGGAGATTTGGCGCTATTGTTTGATTCAAAGTTTAAATATTTTCAAGGGAAGTTTCAAGCTCATTGGCTTGGGCCATATGAGATTGAAAAAGTATTTAGTAATGGAGTAGTGAGGATAAGAACAATAGATGAAAGTAAAACTCCTCTTCTTTTGAATGGTCATAGATTAAAGATATATCAAAAACCAATTTCAAAATAGGAGTTCATTAAGATTTTCAAAGGCAATTCTAAAATGAAGCTAGTGAAGAAGAATTCTTCTTCTCCACTAACTTAGTATTTATTTTTCCTAAAACAAAAAAAAAAAAAAAAAAAAAAAAAAAACAAATAAAAAAAAATTGCCAATCATTGATTGGCATACTTATACAGAAAATACAGGGTGAAAATCAGAGGTTTCTGACACCCTATATTTTCCATTTTCTTTCTGTAATAAGTAGTGAAAAAAAGCTACAGTCACTCTGCAATTTAGATTATGCAAATTCATCATCTCATCTCACCTCACTCTGTTTTATTTTTGTAGTTTCACTTCATCTCGTTGTCATATTTCATCAATAAATTTTTCAATTTTTCCTTTTACAGCTTTCATTCCATTTTCATTTCATTTATCATCTTGTCTTACATCTCATTTCATTTCACTTACATAGCCACTTCCATTTCATTCATGATCCACAAGCCATATTTCACTTTCTTTTTCACGTTTTGCAACTAATTCTATTCTGCAGCTAATATGATTCTGCAGCTACAATTTGTTTATCAGTTCAGGCACAAGTGTACAACTCATAATAAAATCATGTATGCAGGGAATTGAAAAAAAATCAATTTTTGAAGACCAACCATGCTCAAGGTACCTGTGGATCAACATCAAAAAAATTAGCAAGCGAAAGATAAAGGTTCCAAATGTAGATGCAAAGAATTATTTCAAAAAGAAATTTGAAAACATAAGTTTGTATAGTATGCATAATCACATGTCTCCTTAATCGACCATCATTTGATTTGACTGCCACTATATCTCTGCCATATCTTCCATCTTCAATGACAAACAGTCTCAATGATTCTTTCATAACAAATATCCGCTTCAAACTCCATAACCCCTACTCAAACGGTCCTCCACAACTCCACCTGTTAACGTCAAGATGACGATGTGACCTACCTATCTATGACTCTCTAAACCCTTACTGTCTATTTATTACATGCAAACCCTTAAGTTTATCTCTCATATACACGCAGTCATTTCATATACACAATATTTCCATTTTCTGTATAAACAGTCATTCCATTTTCTATATACACAATCATTCCATTTTTCATATACACATATTCTTTCCATTTTCATATATACGCAGTCATTCCATTTCCATACACACACTCATTCCATTTCTTAAATAGAACTCATTTTATAGACAGTAAGAGTAATTTTGAAGGTTAACCGAATACAGGGGATATGGGGCTTATTGTCACGACAGAGCCCGTAGGGGTAAAGTATATGGAGGGGTATCCACAGCTTAAAGGGATGCTACAGAAGGCCAGATGGTTAAATTTTATTGATAAATTTGACTGCTACCAGAAGGAAATTACTAAGTATTTTGCAAGGTCATTTGATGGCACAAAAGTGGAGATAGGAGATATTAAATTTGCAATCACAGAATCCTTCATAGCAGAAGAAACAGAGCTGTCGAGACAAGCAGAAAGATGGTTTAAAAACAAGGAATTTCATGGTGAATCTTGGAAATTGATCTTTATAAACCCAAGTATGGATGTTATAGTATTTAGGAAGGGAATTCCTATTTCATCACTCAAGAACAAATGGGGTAATATGATGTTTATATTCCAAAAATTCATTACATGTGAAGGAAGATTTGGGTTTATATATGTTTACCATATGCGCTTATTAATGAATTTCTTAGAAAATGGAACCATAAACCTTTCCTTCTTCCTTCTAAACAGTCTAAGAAGGATGTCTACAAATTTCCAAAATAAAGTTGAATCCATAGAAACAACTATGTATCATCATGGATTAGTGAAAATACTAGTTGAATTCCATTTGAAAAGTATAGGGGGATACCTGGGAAGATTTCTTAACAAGAAATTTTTTCCAGGATGCTCCAGAGTCACCTAAGGAGAGTCATGTTAAAAAAAGTAGGAGGAGAAAGATCAACATTAACATTCAAAACAAATATGGAACCTCCTCACAAAAGAATGATGCAGAGACAGCTTCTAAACCAGAGGTTAGAAAGCAAACTAAACAGAAAGGAAAAATGAAAAATAAAGTTGACCTTCATCACCACAAGAAGATGAGCAATTACTCTTCGAAATATGGACCAAGATTAGGGAGAAAATCAAGAAAAAGGAGATAGGGAAGAGAAAGAAGGACACAAGAGAAGAAACCATAAGCTTCCAAAACCTGAGAAGGAGCTCTAGACTCCGAGGTAAGGTGAGGAAGGTAACATCAAAAGGAGCCCAGTTCATAAACTTAGAAGAAGAAACCCTAGTTCAATCTCCTGACAATGTTCCACCTGAACACAGTCCACAAAACTCTCCTCCATAGAATTTTTAAGGTAGCCCAAGCAGAGCTTCTCCTAGCATAGATCTAGTACAACAGCAAATCTATGACTACATAGAGTCATTAGATAGAAAGGATACCTCAATGGATCTAGGATCCTCATCCAATCTAGAGTAGCCTGTCAATCCATAAGAACCTATAACTATCTCTCTCAAACAAGAAATATTTGAGTTAGAGATTTTGAATAGGCATATTCAAAAAGAAAATGAAACCTTGAGGGAACAGAACAATCTGGATAAAGCCATTCATGACAACACAATGTTGCACCTAAGATTATGGTATAAGAAAAATAGGAAGCTGAAGAGGAAAAATAGGAATTTGAGCAGAACACTTATCAACCTCAAATACAGACTTCTTATGAGGAAGCCCAGGATGGCAGTCGGTGCAAGGAGAAGTAAGAAAAGGAATTTGGATGTGCTGGCAGAAGTGTCAGAACAGATGCAATAGGAGAAAGAAGTTCACATTTTTTTAAATTGCATGGGGACATGCAATGATTTTGCAATGGGGGTATGTTGAGCCTCAAAATTACTCTTTCCCTAGCAAATCTTCTCATTCCTTTACTTTGTTTTTCCATAATAAAGATGCATTCTCATCACTAATAACTGGTATATATTGTCTTGAGGAGGACATTTAGTGATTTATATGTTATGCTTTTTATGTTTTGTTGTTTGAATAAATTTTTGTATATTAGCTACGGAACGCAACCTATTATGCAGTTAACCGGTTGTTTCGCAGCTGCATTCATGCTCTAACAGGTTCCAAGTGTCAGAAGGAGAAACTAGCCACATGGGCAGCTTTGAAATCATCATGACATGGACCTTGTCCTATTCATTCATCCCAGGTCAACAAAGAAGATGGCATAAGACTACGGTCAATGGATAAGTCAAACACAAAGAGACCTAGGGTAACAGGACTTTCTTTCGTGGTTAATTAATGTGTTTCACAATGATGGGAAGCATTATGTGGAGCAACTACCTGTACCTATAGACTCCAACATCCACCTGTACAAATGAATCCAACAACCACCATGTCTTGGATTTATTTCTCCAGTAGCCGAGGAAAAAAATTTGCATATTTGTCTTCTATGTGTTTGGTTGTAGCATGCTTTTCTCCACAAACATTTATATGATTTGTCTTATAAATACCTGTGTAAGGGGCCAAAGAAGTTAGTAATAGTTTTAATGTGAAATCGAAGTTCTAGACTTTGTAATTTTTGGGCATTTTGTGTCCCTGTTTTAATATGAGAAGACCGCATGTTTTTATGAACATCTGAAGGAGTTTTCTTGGAGTCGATTGAGAAAGCGTAGCCTAATCAGTTGCAGAGGGCCCCTACACTGAAGAAGGTTTCATTTTATTTATTTTTCTTCTTTTTGTTAACTGTAAATTCATCATTTTCTTTCTAAAACAGTGTTTATAATCATTTTCTTGCTAACAGTGTTTATAATGAAATTTCTATCATTTTCTTACTAACAGTGTTTATAATTTAGAGCAGTTTCCATTAGCTTGATTTCTTTTTAGTTCTTATCAGTAGTTTACAAGATATAACTCAATATTGTAATCTTGTTTCTTCAATTAAAAACTAACCTTGTTTCAGGATGAGAGTAGGATTGAAGAATGATAAGGATACATTGTTGGATAGTTTACTTCATTCACTATTTTGCTAGTTTAAATTCTCAATTAAACTGATCAATGTCATTTACTGTCTTTGCCATTTCATTTTTAGTTTAAACTACTAACTCATGGTGTTAATGAATGTTTATGGAAAACCCTTCAAGTTGATAATTCATCCTTAACTAAGTGGTTGAACATTTCATCTATGCAGTGAGTATTTCTGCATCTTTGTATTTTCTCTCTTAGATTAATGAAGTACATAATTACTTGAATGTCATCCCAAGGAGACTCTCTCCCAAAATTGAGAGGCAAAGTAACCAAGTATTCCATTTAGCTTTATTTCTATAATTAGTTAGACATCAATTGCAAATTTCACTTTCAGTTTTAATTCATGATTTGGAAATAATGATAAAATAAGAATAGAAATTTTGTTTTCATTTCTTTCTTAGCTTTGTTTCCATATCTTTCTTAGCTTTGTTTTCATTTCTTTCTTAGCTCTGTTCTCATTTTTATATTTTGAGCAGTCTTTAAGAAAGTTAGATTTAGTGATAATTTACATTGTAAATCATTAGGAATTAAAAGACCAAAAACCCCCAAAACAACATAAAACATAAAAACAACGAAGTAAGAAGGGTTAGCTAGCACAAACAGTGCACTACACTTCATCAGTTTACGATACCCGGATTGATAATTTATGTGGAGCAATTTAGGACACTAAATTGACCAAACAAGTATTTCACTTGATCTTGTACCTTCATTCCATCCACCTGTTAGTACCCATTAGTCTACTTAGGTGCATGAAATGAAGCTTGGAGGTCATGTACCTCGAATTAAGTCATTATTTTGGGGGCATGCAAACTGATTTCAAGCATATTTTCCCATATTTCAAGCTTGCGTAAAGATGAAACCAATTTCAAACATAGTTTCCCATGTTTCAAGCTTCTGTAAAAATGAAACCATTCCCATTTATCCTGCATGATTGCCATTTTATCAGCCAGTTTCTTCCCGATGATCCCTTGGTTTTCTCATTCCATCATCACCATTTTCTTGTCCAATCATATGCTTTCACTTTATTTTTTTACCCTTTCCTAAGGAACTGTCACAATGAGTGGTCTTATCAGCCAGCCACTTGACCTATGTGTGTTTTGAGTAGTTCCTTCATGACCGAAACAAGTTGCTACCCTTTATACCACTTGTTCCTCTAGGATGAGTCCTCTTTCAGCTCTTTCCAGACTCCCAAAATATGAAAACAACGTCGAGCACTTGTCTTTTCAAACTCGTAAAAGTAAATGAAAAGGCGTCTACTCAGTATAAGTTTAAACCTTTTCCAGACTAAGATAGACTAACTATGAAAAAGGAAAAACTTAGTAGAACATGGCTAAGAGGTTCTCTTGGGTATTTTTTTCTACCTTTTTGGACCTAAGGGACTACCTACAAAAAGGGACATATGGAGTTTTATTTTTCGCCTCTTTTTCAAACTCTCTAAACATGAAAAAGATGTCAATTTTTACCTTCACTGGACTAGTTAAAACATCAAACAATAATGGACTTTTCAAACATGAAAAGGTCAAACCACTCCTTCTCAAGTTTCATTAAATATACTTGGAGGGATTCATCCAAAGGATGAACCTACAGATCAAGCATATGTTATCCTCCTCAATCTAGTTAAAAAATAAAGAGGTACTGACCAGTATGGTTGGGGAAACTGGGAAAACAGAGTACTCCATTTATTAATGGCAGCGAATCACTCTTGAACATGACACTCTTCCACTTCATCTCCATGGCTCTTGGGTTGGGTAATATTCTTGTATTTCGGTTCATTGTAACTTCACAAAACCTCAATTTCGGTTTTGGGTCAATGCTGCCAAATCCATTCAGTGTCGTTGATGTGTTCATGATAATTAATTCAGTTGATATCCATTACAATATTATTAAGCCTTCATTCCATGTTGGCCTTTCTTGGTCCAGTTCCATATCAACATCATTCTATCTCAATCATGATACCTGTTTCATGTCGTTGATGGAGGATACATCAAGGCCCTCCTGCGATGGGTTGTTTCCTGTCGACATCATCACATTATCCAGGAAGTTGACTTAGAAACACCCATCGGTACCTTAGTACTTACATACATCAATTGAAAATGTCCTCGCTCTCAGCGACAAGTTTACATCAATGGCCTTTGACCAAAAGATTTTGTGTAGTGTTCGACATCAACTCATTTAGTCACACCATACAGATTGTACTTGAGTACCTTGAGAGCCATTAACATCATCAGCAATTTCTCTCACATCTGTTAATGGCTTACATAATTGGACGGTAATCAAATGGTGTCTACCATGTTCGAACTAAGTTCATTGATTCACATGGTTAGACTCGTACATTGGTTGGTTGTGTGAATGAGATAGAAGACCCCAAATCTAGTTTCTGCAATCCAGGTTGTGATTTTAGGATTATACAATATCACTATGTATGATGGCATGATCATATTGACAGTCATCCAGTCATGATTCCACCATCAGTCATTAGTGGACATGTATTTTGATCATTGTACATGTTATGTTATCTTATGTGCTGAGTATGGGTGTGCCTCCCTTGGCAAAAGGATGTCATGATGTAAATGTATTGTAATAGGAGACAGTCTCGCTAGTTGTTCTTGATCCCGAATTATCACAAGTTAAAGCAAGTCTTTAGTCAACATTCATCATCTATGACTTTGCGCTTTAGATAGCACTCTATTATATGTCATTTTGTCACATCCAAACAATAGGCCTCCTAATGGGATCAATCAACATCATATTCCCCCTTTACATCATCATTGCACAAAGCCATATGAATGACTCTCTCATTCACCAGAGTTTCTGCCCTAAAATGAATCATCTGAACAAGTTTTAGGACCAACGCACCATGGCCTCTTGCTAGACAACATTCACCTACAGGTTGATCCATTGTGGCTTGCATTGATCGATTACCTATAGTTTGCTCCCCTTTACACATGCGTTAGTTCTAGAAATTCGAGAAAAAGAGAGAGAATCCCGAAGCCTCCATTTCCAGAAGCTTCAAGGATATGTTGTAACCATTTACCTCAGATAAAACATTCGGATCCTATCATATCCTACCTTGTAGTTTCCATCCCTTATCCTTATATCTCATCCTCCCATCAAGAGTGGTTCTCAATCCCAATATTGGTAAAAGGATAAGAATTCTCAAGTTACCCTACTCCTCTATATTTACAACCTCCCATATGTAAGATTTTCGCTTTTGGAGAGTGATTCTACCCTTATGTTGTTGTTGTGAAAGTTATCTTCTCATGCATTTAGGATAATTGGAGGTGCAATTTGTGACAAAGGAAGGAAAATTCAACAACTTGGAGGAGCTCTTCTACAAGATCAACACCTATTTATGGTTGTAACTCACTCCATTTATATCAATACAAAGAGTTATTTGTTTTCCTATATGTGATGTCGTTATTTCATGTATTTCAATACCATGTTGACCTGTTGAATGAAGTAGGTAGATGATGCAAAATATATATCTCGTAGTTTCTTGGCTTGTATTGTTTGGTTGTTCAAGTTCTAATTTTGGCAGTTGGAGCTAGGATTGGAGCATTCAATCCAAATAAAGAGTGAAACATATGCCAGATTCCAAGTAGGTTTCATCCCCTCATCTACTTACTTTAAGGAGAACATTGGGTCCTTTATCTTTCTATTATTCTAGGTTAGCCACCAAACCTATGGGAGATACTTTTGTCCACAACTGTAAATCCCGCATAACGCTCTTAATGATGATGAATACTACCCTTAAGTTGAGGAAAGACTTTTGAAATTAAATGAAAACTTGTAACATGATATGAAGGCTTTCAAATTGTCAAAGTGGACTTCTAACATAAAAGTCCAACTATAGGAATCCAAGTCCAACAAGTCGAAGAAACTCATCATAAGTTAAATACATGACACACCTAATGCAAGTTATATAGGTATCGAAAATCTATTACATTATTGAGAAAACATTTGTCTTTAGCTTGGGATGAAAGAACGATGTTGAAAATTTATCTCCAAGTGCCAAGAATGTCAAAACATGAAACGAAAGCATCAACATCATGCATGAATGTTACAATCATTGTCACATCCACATTGAAAGTGGAAAGTGATCACAATGAATTTCATTGCACACACATTGAAAGTGGAAACTGATCATAATGAATTTCATTGAACACACGTTGAAAGTGGAAAGTGATCACAATGGATTTCATTGCCCATTTGTGCAAGACCATAAAGGATAATCAATCCATCATAGTAGTAGTGGACACATGAACTAAGGAAAACCACTTTACTCATGTTCAGTTCACCCAAAGGACTATTGATATTCTAAAACATTTGTGAAAGGAATTGTACCACTACATGGAATGCCCAAGAATATTATCTCAAACAAAGACACAATTTGACATCAAAGTTTTGACAAAGTTTTTTTTTGTGCTATGGACACTAAGCTAAAATTTGTTGTGGCTTATCACCAACAAATAGTGCACAAATGTGTAAAATAAGGTATGTTGTAGATTCATGCCATGCTCAAAATGTATAAATGGGCATAGTATCTTCAACTTACAGAGTTTATTTATAACAACTATTATGATGCGTCATTTGGAAAGAGTGAATTTGACATTTTATATGAAAGAAGAAATACTCCAATACACTGGGATGGCAATGTCAAACTTGGGCCATAATTTGTGAGAGAGACAAAAGAGCAAGCCTCTAGAAAGAAACAAAATTTCAAAGCCACTCGATATCACTAAAAGAACTATGTAAAAATTTGGGGTGTAATTTGTACACACCCCAAAGAAAAATTAATATTTGTTGCCTCATAATTTTGATTCAAACCATATAAAAATTTCATTGAAATTAGAAATTGTGGTAATACCTAAATATTGTAGGTCATTTGATATCATTAAGAGAATTTTGTCATGTATTTCGAGCTGTCCTTATCACAAAATGTTAAAGCATATACTTTTTGTCATATTTAATATATTTAATTAATTAAAATATAAGTATATAAGCTTAAACACACTATAAATAAGATTACATGTTTCTCGTGTTTTATTAATTAAAATAAATGTATATGACCTTAATCACACTCTGAATTACATCATATATTTCTCATGTTTTATTACTTAAACTATGTATACTATCTCTAACCACATTGATTCATGATTCAGGAAATCTAGATTGAAAGTTCTAAAAAGAACCTGCTAGCATATTCAACAAAAAGATTTAAAAATACGTCTTTACAAGTCAATGCATAACGAAACATGACAGAGCCCAAGTGACATGGAAGATAGAGGATATGGTGAGAGGACCATCACTAGTTTTGTTCCCATCATTGAATTGTAGTGAAGCTTAATTTTATTTAAAGGGCTAGGGATTGTAATACCCTCGATTTTAACACTATATTTTGTAATGGAGTTTTTTTAATGAATATAATGTGAATTATAGTATCAAAGTTTGTATAATTTATTAATGTAAAATAAAAAATTGTATAATCGATCATCAACAAATGACTCTCAATGATTTTTAAATAGAGTTCATAGACCAATTGGGTGTTAAGCCACAAATCAATAGTTGTTAGTATCAAGGAGAACATGAATTGTTGGATTGCTCTATGTCTAGAGCATATCATGATCATCAAATTAAATAATTGTAAATCCATAACAATGCATATTAAATAAACATACTATGAAACACACTTTTACCTAAAGACATGTTAGACCAAGTTGTTCTTAAGGAGAGATGTTAGAATATTTACATACTTACAAGTTAATTAATATCATAGGATTGAGGGATTTACAAAGGTGACACAATAAGAGAAGGAAGGAGGCACTAGAGTCTATCCCCCCTTAATGACAACATCCTTAACTACTCACATATATTGAAGTTTAAAAAGTTTCATTTCCATAAGAGACTGTGTAAAAATATATGTAACTTGATCATCTATAGGAAAAATAGCACTTCAAGAACACAATTATGAATGAGCTTTCTAATGAAGCACATTTATAACTCAATGTGTTTTTTACATTGATATTGAATTGGATCTTTGGTGAGCATGATGACTCTTTGATTGTTGCACCAGAGGGTGCTTATATGGTGTTGTTGGAATCCAAACTTTTAAAATATTTGTCAAAGCCACAAGACTTATTGACTTGCATTAACCACTACTTAGTACTTTGTTTCTACTAAATAATGAGCAATAACTTGTTTCTCTTTATAATCCCAAGTGACTGGTCCTGAACCAAGATTGAAATCATAAATTGGAATAGAGTTCTAATTATTAAGGTCGTTGACCCAATCTGAATCAATGAAACCAACCAACAAAAGAGTCCCCTCTAAATTGTAATGTATCCCAAACTAAAATATATCCTAGATATATTGAAGTGTGCCTTTTGCTACTTTTCAATGGCTTTTAAGGAGTGTTTGCATAGATTTTGTAACAAGACCAACAACAAACGAAATATCATGAAAAGTACGAGTCAAATATAAAAGGCTACTAACTAATCAACAATACAAAATGGCATCAACTTTGACTGCAGACAAGTGGCAACAAGTTTGACTCTAGATTGAAAGGTAGAGAGATTTGGTTTGCAATATTCCATGCAAAACAAGGAGGAAGGTCACATGCACACTTAGATGGGAACGAGAATTTCATTCCTTGGTTTTCAATACTTGGAGGCCAAATAAATAATGTAAATGGCCTAAGTTTCTCATCTCAAATTTATTTTAAGGATAGACTTCAAATGTGTTAAAAGTTGAGGGGAACTACCATTAAGGATAAGGTCATCAACATAAAGAACAAGTATTATGAAATGGATTCCTACTTTCTTGGCGTAAACAGTGGGGTCAGAATGACATCTAGGAAAGTCATCCAGAAAAGCTATCCATTTTAAAATACCAATCTCGACGATCTTTCTTAAGACCATAGATGGATTGCTTAAGGTAGAAAACAAGGTTGGAATCATTCTAAACATAGCCAATGCACAATTCTTCTTGTAAATCCCCATGCAAGAAGGAAAATTTAACATCTATCTGATGGATATCCAATCTATATGAAGCTGCAAGTGCTAGAATGAGGTGGATGAAATTCATTTTGTCTATGGGGGAAAAGGTTTCATTATAGTCATTGTCTTCAACAGAGAATCATTTAGCAACTAACGAGACATGTCCTAATAAATTACCATGAACAGAGGGTATAATTACCCCATTTCCTGGCTGCGGGGTTATGATTTTCTATTCTTCTAAGCAACTCTGACCGCTTGCTCCCGTTTCTTTATTGTTGCCCCACACATGATATGAAATGAAGGATATGCCTTGTATGGATTTTTGTGGCTATTTCAGGGAAATTGGTTCCTGCGCTAAGGGATATATTGGGTTATGTCTTTCAACACTTCCATCTTATACATATTTAGTTCCATACACCCATTTACACCTCACAAGTTTTCTTTTTATTTTCAAAAGAGGTACAAGTTCCTAAGTATTTTTCACTATTAAAGAACAATATTCTTAGTTCATCATTGTGTTCCAATATGAATGGCCAAAATATTTTTCAAATGTATTTGGATCATGAATATCTGAAACTTGATCCAAAAGAGAGGAGGCTAATCAAAACTGTGAACATGTGTGAAATTTACCTGTAGGATCATCAACAAGACCACCCAAATATTTTTCGTATTGAACGATCCATCTAGGAAACTACAAGCTCATGTTCAATGGAATCAACTGGAGGAAGGAGAGCAGACAACTGTGGATTTTCATTCTCATTGTCATCATTTGAAGAAGAAATTAAAAATAGGACTAGAGGATGGCACAAACATCAAAGATGGTTTGTAGATCAATGATGGTAAAAACGTTGAATTAAATTCATAGGCCAATAGATTTTCATCAAATTTAACATATCTTATAATAATGTTTTCATTGGAATGAGGTTAAAGTGTTAATTTCTAAATACCAGATCTAATTTATATTCCAAAAAAAAATTATAACCTAGTAAATTATTTTCTCTAATTATTGAATCAAAAACACTCATATTTTAATTCATAAAATTGAGAGTAAAATATTAAATAGGAAATAAATCACATAATAAATATAAACCCTCCAATTATCAATCACTTTTATTTCTCATAATAATGAGTACTCCATTACTGGGAAAATGGCCCATTGAGATACAAAATTCTACAGCAATATAACATGGGCAATCTTGGCTCCTTGAAATTCTTGGACTTGCACCAACTAATTTTTACCCACATAAAACCTACCAACAACCAAAACTTCACACTTGTAGTGTGCAAAATCCCTATGTGGTCCCAAACGTGTGGCTCGATCTCTCACTTGTGTAGTTGTTGCTATGTTTCTCTCACATGTGTGACACATGTAGGAAATTCCTCTTACATTTGTGACTTCAACAAGCTCTTCCTCACACATGTGGCACCTTTTGTAGTCTCTCTCACTCCACACATGTGGCTATAGAAATTTATTGTGCTAAATAATCAATACAACCTTCCATGCCTCCACTGAGTCTCCTTCTCCATTATTTTTCTACTGCAATTAATTCTCTCTTCAACCCTGAGTATCTCACTCGATAAAATCTCTCTTTCAAATATGCAAATCACTTGTGTACTTGTCCTCTCCTTAGCCTTGCTTTTATAATTTCTCATTGTTTCGTAATTTAATTGATGTTAAATTACTTACATAAATTATCAATTAAGGCTAGTAAACTGATGAAGTGTATGTGCATTGTATGTGGTAGAAGTCTGTGTCACTTATTAAATGCCTAAATCAATTTGAGTTATCAAGATGATTATGTTTCTCTAAGGCTATATAAGTAAACAAATTGCTTATAATTAAATGAAATCAATTATGATCTCCTTGCTTAAATAAAAATTTCATCCTACTTAAAAGATACTTCAAACTTGCTTCATAAGATCACACTCACACTTGTTTGAAATAAAATCACTCACACACTTGCTTAAATGAAAATCATTCTTCAAAATTACATTCATTCAAATGGAAATCATACTTGCTTGAATAAAAATCATAACCCACACTCTTTGAATGAGAACCACACATATAATTAAATGAAATCACTCTTCGAATCATACTCATAAATAAATCTATCGTTGTGAAAATTGTGATTAAAAACTACTGCAACATAAAACTTAAATTCCTACTGCTATTTTGAATTAAGCTCTATCCATATGCATCCGAGATCTCTCATTTCCTGATCAATAAAATTATTAGTAAAATAATTTCAAATCTATATCTAAAAATCAAAACTTGAACACTTGAATGAATTGACAAAATCTAAAAGAAACCTGTGTGGAAATACTAACTGTAAATAAACAAAATCCTTACTGTCTCGAGGGGACCCTCCTACGAGAAGCAGGCAATGCTATAAAGCTTTCATGAAATGATTATTCACGCAATGGAATGCACAACAAGAAATGGAGTTGAAATATAGTCTTGTATCTGCAATAACAGAATTTTTCCAACAATAATCTCCCCCTCATCAAATAGATTACAGTGGCTTTATAGATCTCTGAAGCAACTAGAAATTCAAAATTTCATTGCATGAATTCTACCATGAGATCTCAACAAATCAATTTGAGAATAAAATCAAATTTGTTTTCAAGGATTTCAGGAAAAAAGATGAGCTCAAATATGTTCATAATGATCTTCTTTCCACGAATTTTCAAAAGAATAGCTCGTTCTGGCTTATTTATTGATTGTGCATTAAATGATAATTTAAAAAAACGTATATCCATGTAATCTGCAAAATAAGGCTCCAAAGATCTTCAAAAATCTCTCAAATGGTAACGAATTTGAGAAAAATGCTCAATGAGAACTTAATTGGGCCCATGCTGAACAAAATCTATGTTTTCGTTTTCCCAAATTTGCTTTCATTTGCTCAAAAAATGTGTTTGAAGTTGACTGGTGAAAACCGCTATGTTTTTCCCTTAATTTGATGTTGGAGGTCCACGCATGCGAGATGGGTGGTATTTGACCAATAGAAATCCATATTGGAACCTTTAGAAACATTTTCCATGTGTTGGATTTCCTTCTAGAGTGGTGCTACTACCTCAACCATGGAGGTGGCTACGGAAAATTAACAAAACTGCAGAAACTTGAACTTGCTAAACTGTCATTAGTTAAAACCATGCAAAATTCTTCTTAATCTACTAAAAATAAAGGAAAACGATGTTAATTAACCACTTAGACATATAGAGACACATCATGAAGAATTATAGTGAAAATTGTGGCAAATGAGTGAAATGATGCAATGAATGGTTGGAAGTAATGGCTTAATGAGAGACAAAGACAAGTGAAAATGATGACAAACTAGTGACCGAAAACTCACTAACCTAAATCTCCGACTTTAATTTCCAAAATGATGGATGGCTACAATTAAATCCTAAAATCAATGTTGTTGTTTTTTCTAGAGAGAGAGAAAGAAAAAAAAAATTGCTTTTTTGCTATTTCATTGGAATAAAATAAGTACTTTTTGCTATTCATTTATAAAAAAAAAAAGTATATAATCTAAGATTTCCAACACTTAACAAAACCCTGCTAGATAGAGCAACACAAAGCAAAAACTTATAAACTTTACTGAAGTAACACAAATATACAACTCTCATAAGATTGGACTAAAACTTAAATATTTTACATAACTAAAAAAAAAAACTGATATGTTGGAGCTGAAAAAAAATGAATTATATATATATATATAATATATATATATATATATAATATATATATAAATATATATATCAATGGTTGACATTAAAAAACAAATTCACTAAAATAAATCATTTACTTTTCCCTAGTTTCTTTAGCTCAATAACTAATATAATTAATTAGTGTTTTTTTCTAATTTAAACTTAGGCTAAATTACAAAAGCAACTTACTTAATAAATTGAGCAAGTATGGTAAGGAAACTTTGGATGACTTATTCATGCTTGACACCTAGCCAATGCAGAGGTTGATGTATGTTGCTACAATCATCAACATGAAGAAGTATATAATCTTTAACATCTTCAAAATATCTAACAAAAATGCACTTATTACTTTTAGGTTGTAATGTTTTTCTTTTCTCATTAGGAATGTGACCCCATGCTTCATAACCAAATACATGAAAGTGGTTCACGTCTAGCTTAATTTTTTTCCATGCTTCTTCCAATGTTACATTTTTTAAAGTCTTTGTGGGAGTGTGATTTATTGTTGTAGACAAACAATATTTCGTCTAATATTGAAAAATAAATATATTTGTAATAAATGTCTTGGTAGATATATACTTCATAGAATGATGATGTTACAAATGATGGACCCTGTAATAAATACTAAGCGGGGTGCCCTTTCATGTGAAGAGGTGTGTCTTTATGGATAAGACATACATTACATCTTTTCATATGTATATGTTATTATTATTATATTATTATATATTATTGTTGTTATTATTTATTATGTTGTTACATGTCATCCCTTTAAAGAATGTTTTGTCCTCAAAACCATAATAAACAAGATTCTCTCTAAGTTGTGGAAGTTATTTATTTATTTTATGAATAATATTGGCATGTCAAGGTTAGTTTCTTCCTTGCAAACCCCACTACTTTTCTTCTTTATTTATATACTTATATGTTCCACTATTATTAGATATTATTATTAGATATTAAATAAAGTAAATTAAAAAATTTAATAAAATAACTTATTATAATTAATTAATTTATATTAATCTTATTCCATTTTTTCGCTTAATATAATTAAATTATTTTTGAAAAGTGAGTTGTATGTTCATGTCCATACAGTTTTTGTTGGTGTGATTGATCAAATGATTATATACACTGACAAAAAATGATAATATATGTGATGGATTGGACACTTTCTCTAAATTTGTGTGAACCATTCGTTTATGCAAGTTGGGTGGAATATGTTGTAGTATCATAGTGGACATACCTCCTAACTTATTTTAAAATCACTTAGGCAAATTGAGTAGCATGGAGTTTTACCATCCTTCATATGTTCCTATGAAATCGTAATGTCGGGATACAGACTCCCTAAAATGCTTATGTAACAAGACAAACTCTCTAAAATGGTCATGTGAGAATACAAACTCCTTGAAGTGGAAATGTTGGTCATGGAACGATTTAATAAACCTCTGAGTTGGTGTGACTCTTTGGTGTTATTCTTCCCTGTGTTATAGTTCCTCATGGTATTTTGTCTTATTGTATGCTACCTCAAGGAATTGGTATACATTATGGGGAATTTCTTCCATCTCGTATCCACGAGCTAGATGATAATTGCAATGGATGCTTTCCACCTATTCAAGAGTCCTTTGAGCAAGATCTCACTAGTGGATCAAGTGAGGACAAATGGAAGGTCCAAAGCGAGGTGCAAAATTATTTATTAGCCTCACAGGTGTTGAAAAACCTTCCACGTGATCAAAATTAATGTTATTGTTATCAAATACATGTGAAATGTTATTTCCATACCTCATAGGTGTTGAAAATATCCCTTCATTATCAAAATTTCCTAAGCTCATAGGTCTTGAAAATCTCTCAGCATTACCAAAATTGATGTTATTGTTATCAACCATGGGAGAAATGTTATTCCTAGTTTAACCTATGGTGAAAATCTCTACATGTTACCAAAATTAATGTTATTGTTATCAACCATGGGAGCAATGTTATTTTTTTACCTCATTTTGTCGATTTCATGCTCAGTTCCACCAGTTCAGTTGCAAGTGGATACAAAGATTTGTCTCTTGTTGGCTTCATTTTTAGAATTTAGCTTGCTTTAACTTGCTCTATGTTAATAATTGCAACGCTATGAAAGCCATAAATTTCACCTTCACTATTTGTAGTTTTCTTTGATATAACAACTTGATTATTTTGGTTGTTGTTCATTTGAGTAGTATTCAAGTCTCATCTATCTCACCCTGAGGAGTTTCTAATTCAACGTGTTCAACATCCTTTTCTTGGTTAGAACATTCTTCATTGCTAATTCTTTTCATGTCTGTGTCGACTTCTATTGTGGGTGCCAGATACGGTGTTTTAAAACCCTTCAACTCTCTTGTAATTATTTTTTTCATTTTCAGTAACAATTTTATTTGAGTTTTATGGTATTTCACTTATTCTTTGGAATATGTTTCCATGATTCAAAGCCTATGTTAGGCCCCTATACTACTAGTGTAACCCCTTATTGTTATTAGTACAACCCCCTTATTATATTGTTGTGCTCATGTAGTCCCCATATTGTTATTATTGTGCCCCATAGAAGCCCACTATTGTTATTATTGTGCCCTTACATTATTATGTGTTATGTCAGCTCTGATTAATTATGACCCCGTAGACTCTAAATATAGAAAGGAGGTCTATCATTTTGTATCATCTAATAATTGTTCATTTGTGTAATGTAAAGGAGGTTTCCCCCTCGAAGAGGCTTATTTCTAAGGCGTTGATCTATCTTTTCTATCTTGTTGTGAACTAGTTTCATAACATTTGGTATCAGAGCTTTGGATTCTAGGGTTTCGCTACTCCAAATAGGTCATCGTGGAATTTTCGCTATAACTTTTTCTCTGCAACGTTTCAGAAGCTAAAAAAAAACCCCATTTGAGCCGAAATCGTACTGAAGCTCACGTCCGAATTTTAGAGCTTTTCACGCTATATTTGTGGAGATATGATCTGAGGAAGTTGACTTTTTTACAGACTCCTGAATTACACTCCAAACAGGTGACCTGGGGAAAATCGTCATAACTTTTGTTTTGAGCATCAGATTGAAATTTCGTAAGAAGTTACAGAAAGGGGATAGGCTGTAGTTTCCTGTGTATATTTTTCAAATTCAAAGGTCAAAACAGTGACACATGGCACTTCATACAAGTTCTCTCTTCGGAAAGGTATATAATCAGGTCATCTTGGGAGATTGTGCATAACTCTTTCTTGGAGAATCCAATTTCGATCGAACTAGTGGCATTAGAAAGAGGACGCAAAGGAATACTACAGGTCGCAATTTCAGAACTGGAAGATCTGAAATTAGAGAGTTACAATTGTTCAAGATCAAGCTCCTAAAATCAAGAAAAGGCGATATGAGGAAGTTTAATGGCAAGGATCTGGTAAATTGGATACTTCAGATGGAACAATATTTTGATCTACATGGTGTAACACTGTTACAAAAGGTATGTATTGCATCTTCATATTTAGAACGGATCAATTATGTATAAAGGGCGTCTGTCAACAACTGTACGTGGTAATTTGCACGGAGGAAATGACCACTTAAGGATACAAAGAGAAACACCTTCTTAGCCAACTGAAAATATCAAACAAAAGTGTTCAATGGCAAAGCACATTGAGGACTTCCAAAAATTAAATATAAGGGTAAATGATATTCCAAAGAAGCAAAGGATTGATGCCTTCATAGGTACTTTAAAGGATAACATTCAACATGAGGTTCGTCTTTGGGAACCTGATTCATTGGAGAAGGAATTCAGGTGGGCAAGAAAAATTGAAAGCGAAATTATGGACACAAGGAATCCCACCACTCACAACTATAATTATGAAAGTGTTTCTTCTCCTAGCCTTCCACAACCTACAAGGATTACACCACAACAATTGGAAGAAAAAGGAGAAAAGAGGCTTTGTTACAATTGTGATAGCAAATGCACTAAAGGTCATAAGTGTTCTGAGAAGAAACTATTTTACATAGAGTATGAAGAGAAGGAATAAAAGGATCAAGAAACATCAAAAGAATAGGATATACACCAGGAACCAACCCCAGAGAAAAAATAAATGAATCTGACCATATCTTGTAAAGCATTGGAAAGAATTACTACTCCTCAAACTCTCGACGTAGAAGGACATATCAAGAAGAAAAAGGTTGAAGAAGTGAAATATCACATCGAGAAAGAAGAAATGAATCCAACCATATCTTGTAATGCATTGGCCGGAATTACCACTCCTCAAACTATCA
>APFE031356556.1:0-21743 GCA_000404065.3 Pinus taeda | reverse complement strand
CAAAGAAATGTACCTTTATTGGATATGGTGTTAATGATTTTGGTTATCGCTTATATGATTATGAAAATCACAAAATCATTAGGAGCAGAGATGTAATATTCAATGAAAATGTCTTGTATAAGGATCAATTGTAGGAAAAGAAACATGAAAAGGAAAACAAGGAATACACAGTTCTTGATGAAATCACTAAAAAAGTAAAGGTGCCTGAAAATAATAATAATCAACAACCACAACAACAAAAACCACCACAACAGCGACAGGCACCCCAAACACCTCAAAGTGGTGTTAGAAGATCTACCAGGATAAGTAGACCCCCTGAACAATACTCTCCTTCATTATATTATTTATTGTTGACTGATTTTGGTGAACTCGAATGTTATGAAGAAGCAATGTAGGTTGAAAGCAGGAAGAAGTGGGAGGTAGCCATGGAAGAAGAGATGGACTCCTTAATGCATAACCAGACTTGGGACTTAGTCAGGTTGCCTGCAAGTAAAACTACATTGCAAAATAAATGGGTTTATAGACTGAAGGAAGAAGATGGAGGAAAACAGAGGTACAAAGCTAGACTTGTGGTGAAGGGTTTGCACAGAAGAAAGGTATTGATTTTGTTGAAATATTTTCTCCTATTGTTAAAATGACTTCAATCCGAACTATTTCAAGTCTAGTAGCAGTTGAAGATTTGCATCTTGAGCAGTTAGATGTAAAGGCAACCTTTCTCCATGGGGATTTGGAGGAAGAGATATATATGTAGCAGCCACAAGGATATGAGGTAAAAGGGAAGGAGAAACTAGTGTGCAGGTTGAAGAAAAAATTACATGGCTTAAAACAGGCTCCAAGGCAGTGGTATCTAAAATTTGACAGGTTTATGTCTGAACAAGGTTATACTAGATGTCATTTTGATCATTGTGTTTATCTCATAAGGCAAAATGATGGCAGCTATATTATATTGTTATTGTATGTAGATGGCATGCTTGTTGCAGGTTCTAACATGTAGGAAATAAATGTGCTCAAAATAAAATTGGCAAACTCATTTGCAATGAAGGATTTGGGTGTTGCAAAACAAATCCTTGATATGAGATTAACTAGAGACAGGAAGAATCACAAATTAACGTTGTCTCAAAGTGAGTACATAGAAAAGGTGTTGAAAAGGTTTACTATGCAGAATGCAAAACCAGTTAGTATACCTTTGGCTAGGCATTTCAAATTAAGTAAGGAGGAGTGTCCCAAGACTCAGGAAGAAATGTCTCATATGTCTAAAGTTCCATATGCATCAGTAGTTGGAAGCTTAATGTATGCAATGGTCTGCACAAGGCTTGATATTGCACATGCAGTGGGAGTTGTACGAAGGTACATGAAAAATCCAGGAAAAGGACATTGGATGGCGGTGAAGTGGATTCTCAGGTATTTGAGAGGTACCACAAATTAAGTATTATGCTTTGGTGGTTCAAACATTGTTCTACAAGGATATGTTGATGAAGATACGACGGGTGATAGAGATAACAGGAGAAGCACAACAGGGTATGTATTTTTAGTAGGTGGAACAACTGTTAGTTGGGTCTCAAGTGTTGTTGCACTCTCAACAATAGAAGCAGAGTATGTTGCTGCTACAGAGACTAGTAAAGAAATGGTTTGGTTACAAAGGTTTATGGATGAATTGGGTAAGAAGCAAGAGTTGGGAAGGTTATAGCGTGATAGCCAGAGTGCCATACATCTTGCAAAGAACTCTGCATTTCATTCCAAGACTAAACATGTACAACTCAAGTACCATTTCATATGGTCAGCGTTGGAAGATGGATAGTTGAAGCTGGAAAAGATAGCCAGAATCTTGCAGATATGTTAACAAAAGTTGTAACCAGGGAGAAACTGAGAATTTGCTCATTTCAATTGGTCTTCAAGTATGATGAAGATGAGAAATTGCTAGGTCCAAAGTGGAGTCATTGTCCAACAAATGAAGCAGCAGTCGAGTTGCTATAATCAGTCTCCAAGTGGGAGATTGTTGGGTGTGTACCCTGATTATCTTCTGTATTCAAAGGTATCACCGCATTGGACCCGAGTTCATAATGGGCCGCCCGTAAAAAATTCGCTGCAGGGAGGGTTCAGTGGGGGCGGTTGCGACCTTTGGGAGCCCCACCTCGGCGGGGGGATCAGGTGCAACGCCCCCGAAGCTAAGAATAGATGTAAAATTTCCTTGTAAAATGTTGTAATTTCGTAGTCAATCTATGCCATTCATTAGGCAGAGATCTTATAGTAGAAGTTATGTTTAATTTAGGGTTTTATGCCCTAGAAGGCAACCCCTCGCGATATATGAGGGAATTATATTGCATCTATGTAGATCTGTATTATTAGTGATGAAGAGAGAGGAGATTGAGAGTGAAGAGGGAATTACAACGGATTTGCTATAGGTTGTATCTCTTTAGTTTGCTGGATAATATAAAAATAAGGACTGGCTGTTTCTCCGTGGACGTAGCCCAAACTGGGTGAACCACATATTTCTTTGTCTCTCTTGTTTTATGCGTTTTCTGTGTTTATATTTCTACAATATTTTATGTGTTCCATTGCTCTGTAATATATAATTTTCTAACAAAGCCTTGCTTTTATATAATTATATCCAAAATATTTCATAATCTCTACAATGTAGTGGAGATAAGATGCGAGAGTTGCGGGGGGAGGGGTTGGGGGTTCTTCATAGACTTGGGAGGAAATAAGGAGTTAACTTTTTATTTGGATCTTGGAAATGTGGTGAACATTGAATTAGAGGCATTGACACTTTTCAAGAATTAATGTTGATGAAAACCATAGGAATTAGACAATGTATAATGTTTGTGGACTCAATTGTAGTTCCTTGACATGTCTTATAAAGCAATCACAACTGTACTATAACATAACCCCATAATATCTCAGTTTAAGAAGAATTATACAAATATCGCAAGAGCTAATTGTAGTTTGAGTCAAAGGTTAAGCTATTTCATGTTTTAAGACACCATGATTCTCTTTTAGGTCAACAAGAGAATTATACAAAGATCACAAGAGCTAATTGAAGTTTGAGTCACAGATTAAGTTATTTCGTGTTTTAAGACACCATGATTCTCTTGTAGGTCAAAAAGTTAATGAAGTAGTGGCTCTTGGTGTGGGAACATTAAGAGTAAAAGGGATATCCTTTTACCTCTTACATCTCATGAATTTAAACTTAACAATAATAATTTACCTCATTCATAGTTATGTGTTCAAGGCAAGTGGACAAGTGGCATGGCACCCAAGGGGAGATGGGATAGATCATAACTCTCAAAAGAGTGATAATACTCATTTCAAGATCATTAAGTATATTGAAGATTCGGGACACCCAAGAGGAGATGGGATAGATCATAACTACCAAATGAGTGAATACTCTCATTCCAAACATTGGAGTCATGGATCATTAAGAATATGGAAGGGATGGGAAGGGTGATTGAATGTGGTTTTAGTTGATTATTTAGATGTCGATCCTTCATTCTTCTTGCCCACTTTGTTTGTGTTGGTATAGGGAAACATTAAATCATCGAGTTAAACCCTCATCAAAGTGTCTAGAGTCCAAATTTGGGAGGATAGAGTGGCTTTCCATAGTGTCTTGAGTAGTGTGGGTGGAGGGATGTTGAGTAGCAGTTGTAATTTAGATCTATGTATGTGTTTCAAGATATTAGACTTAAGCATGATGGTTAAGAGGAATTCTCACTAGATATTAGAGGTTCATGTTGTCTTGGTTTTGTTGGTTTGGAAGTGAGACATGTGGCATGACAATTGGGAATACAAATTCCCTTGAGAAGCTCAACAAAATAATAGGCATGTAATTGGAAACTCCTTGTAATTTGAAAGGAACATAGAAAACGTGGTCTTTAAAGCATTCATGGAGAAGCAAAGTAGAAAAAACAAAGTTTTGGGGCCAATACATTGGGTTGGATGCTTCTTTAGTTATTATTGGGCCTCACTTGATGCCCCAATTGGGATAGGTTATCAAAACTATAATCAACTAATCTATTATAGTATCATCCTTGAAATGCGGGGACATACCTAAAGGGTTTCCCTAGGATGTGTATTCCATTAAAAATAATGATGGATGAGAAGAAAATAATGTCGAGATTCAAGTAGTGAGGGGCATTACAACCGATGTGGTAAATGCATGGAGGAAACCACAGTGCAAAAAAAAATGTATTTTGGGAGGTGCTATGGAAATCAACATAATTTATAGTGTGCATTTTCCTATGCTAGTGTCCAATTGGAAACCCTGAGTGGCGATGATGAGGCTTCCCTTAGATAGTTTGGAATGATTCGAAATTCTTATTGCTCTTAAATCAATTCATTAGATAGTATTCCTAAAAGGATTTGAAAAATAATTTCAATTTCCAAGGAACAACTTAGAAAATAGGTAGATATTTCGAATTTTTATTACCATTAAAAACAATGTTGAAAACAATGTTATCTTTTTGTTTTATATTGACACAACACAATTTTAACCACAACTAATCTTTAGTACAAAACCTATGTTAGAAAAATCTATATAATGTTTCCCTTATGAAATACATAATTTGTATCCAATTCTTTCCCTTTTGCATAATCAACATTTTTCAAAATAAACAATCCAAAATGTACATCATAACCAACTATAATGTCACTTGTATTTATATTTAAATCATATATCCATTTAATACAACTATACAATGTCATGGAAATTAAAATTATGTTGGAGAAATTAAAAAATTCTTGCTTACACCTGGTTGATATGTCATGGCATGTTTATAAGAAGTCTTACTTTTGATACTCCATTTTCTATCATAACTCTTTTTCATGAAAGACATGATGGTATAAAAATGGTAGATATGTTTTGTATTTGATTTTAATATAAAATTATTTAATGTGTTTATGTTATGCATTTCATTACTCACTTTTTGAGAATCCCTAAAAATTTGATTTTTATCATTGTAATTTATTAACATCTTGAAGGGTTACTCAACCATATCAACTTTTCCACATCCTTTTTCAATCGTACATGGCTAATCCTTAGATTTGGAACAAATTGGTTCCACATCACTAGCAAGTACGCTCCTAGCCTGATATGTATTTTTTCATTCTTGTTGCCAAATGGAGGTAAAGTCTAGTTTAATGACTTGATATAGAGAAAAAAAACTTCTTAAGTTTAAGAGCACCAATTTGATTTTTAGGCACTCTCCCATCCTTAACCAACCTAGCGATCCTCTCCCAAATCTCACCCCACATCTATTATGTACTTACCACAACAACCGATTACTAATCAAGATGCAAGCTAAGACCATAACATTCATATAGTAGACCTATTTTTCCAACCTTTTGTAGGCTTCTCGATTCACTCTGTTGAGTTTGGCTTATATACTTTTGAGAAACCACCCGACACCACAATCCATTTCTTTTTAGCCTCCACACAGTTTGTGGCCAAGGCTTCTACACATCATTATATAATATTTAATCCCCATCCTCCTTTTTCCTTGGGCACTCCTATCCTCCACCATTTTACCAATGGAATCCTCTCTTTTTTCAACTATCATCAAACTTCAAAATTTAAAGCCAATCCTCAAATATTGTAGAATTCCTTAAGGAATGAAAGTTAAAGACATAGAATATATTGGAATAGCTCCTAATATATATTTCATTTATATCTACCTTCCCCATCTAGACAACCATTAGTTTCACCATGTTGATTTTTTTTCTTCAAGTTTTCCAACCAATAAATTCCAACCCTTCTCATAATCATTAGGCTTGATTTGGAACCCTAAAATCAATTTTGCAAAATTATCTTTTTATAGGGAAACGCAGAAGAAAACAATCATATCTTCCTCATTTGCTTCATAAATGAGATAGTAATTTTAATACTCATTTTCTATGCAATGGTGCGCCTTACTGAGTTCAAAGAAAATTAAATTAGTGATGCATTGCACTTTCCTTATTTCCTTTTACATTATTATTATTTTATTACTCATATTTTTATGTGATGACACATCTTATTGAATTCAATCAAGTTTAATTATTGATACATCATTACATATGCATCCTATCAATGCATAGATGATTTAAGAGTATTTTTTGTTCCATAGTAAAAAAGCCGTAAATTTCATTATTTGAAAAAGATGCAAAATTACATTTTGTACATGCACCCCTGGTGCATTGCTAGTTCATACCAAGGTTTAAAACATGTAACTATTATCCCTCTAAGAGATGTTGCATTTTGGCGAGAACAAAAGTGTTGTGATACATTATATTGATACATCAACATATAAATCAACAAAATTATGAGTCATCAAAATAGAATGAAATGGGTCTGTCCTGAGATATCCTCTGAACATAAATACAAGTGTATTGGTATATCACGCATACAAACACAGTTGTGTTCAAAACAACATCATGTATTAGATATACATAAATTAGGAACAAAATAAGAAACCTAGTCTGATTTAGTTAGGAGAGGCCTGTTCAGTAAAAGGCTTGTGGTATTATTCTTGTGTAGAGTCTTTAGTTTGCTCCAGTATGTGCCACTGGTGTTTGATCATATCTGGGCCTTCTTTGGACAATTTGTAAGCCATCTCGTTCCACTCCCTATATATATCAGAACAAAGAAATAAAGTGAATGAGTCTTTGAGTCACCATAAATCTTCTAGGATTGTTCTTAAGATGAGCTTCCTACACCGTTGAACCCTATTTAACCAATTTACTACTAGCATAGAGTTCCCATAGACTTGTAATTGTGTGCAACCTTTTTCCTTTGCAAAGACCAATAAATTTTTGCATGCTTGCAATTCAGCCTTATTGTTCGTGCCTGGCCCAAAGCCTATTTTGGAATGAAAAGAATGAGTATTTGTCATGAATAGGACATAAATACCTCCATTCTTGGGGACAATATCACTAGAGGCACCATAAAAGTATGCCCACGACATCGTAGGTTCTCTGGATTCATTAATAATCAACTTGGGAGGAGCTGTTACTTTTTCTTGTGGAAAATGGGCCAATATTTCCAACCCTTTAGAAGTTATTTGCTAAGGCACATATCCCTTATCTTGAAATATTCTTCTATTACGAGCTAGCCATACACCCCACAAGATTATAAGGGGGAGGGATCTATAAGCGCGCGTTGTGGGATCTCAGTGCCATTCTTTCCATACAACTCCCAAATTATCTCCATCCCACTTGTGGTTGAATGCTATCACTGATTCACGAACTTCCCATACATGAACGAAAAAATGGAAAAACATAAAAACGTGATTAATGCTCTCCTCAACTTTGCATCGAGAACGCTAACCTAGCCCAATAGATAAATTTTTTTGAAGAGTATCCCAGGTGGGAACCTTATGTTCCATAATGCACCATATGAATAATTTGGATTTGGAAGAGCATTTAGATTTTCATAGAGCTCGCCACCACCATTTAGGTTGATGTAGGAGAAACATCTACAGTGTATCTTAGCTTTGGAGTGTAGAATCGAGGAAGGGAAGTACTCCATACCAACTCATCCTCACATTATGTGATCGTAATGTGTCTGTTGGATAATGCAGTTAGGTAATCACTTCCATACCTCTAAGAATTGTTCCTCAATCCTTAACTCTTTCAACGATTTCCAACCTTGCCTCTAGATTGTGGTATTTCTAGGGCTGGAAATGTGGGCACACCTTGAAATGTCCCTATCCCTTGATGAAATAGTAAGAGGCTGAGGGAGAATGTGAGCATTTCCACATCTAGGCCATAAATCCAAACCAATTTTGACTCTCGCCATTTCTAACCCTCCAAGCTAGCTCATTACCAATGACATCAAAAGAATTGAGGACTGCTCTCCATATGGATGAGATGTTGCCCCTCGATTTGTCCTCTCTTTTGATCCATTCCTCAAGGGAACTTAGGGCTATCTATTTATGAGGGACTACCAAGGTCCATATATTCTAATTTGTGATAAGTCACCAACTACATTTTTCCACTAAAGCTTTAGCAAACATGAAAATGTTTTTAAGTCCAACCAAGAAGGTTGGGAAGAACTAGTTTCTTCTAGCAAACCTATGGAAGAACACTTTTTTCCTGATTCCCAACCCAAAGAAATTTAAAACATATCCTTCTTACCATCTCTAATATTGATTTTGGGACCCAAGCTAGTGATATCCAATAGACCGAAATAACTCAAATACAAATTTTATTAGAACTAAGTGCCCAACATGAGATAACCACTTCGAAGTCCAACATTTGAGTCTTTTCTCAATATTTGTTAAGAGCCAAGATCAATCTCTTTTACAATAAGAGTTTAGTTTGAGATAAAACCGTAAATATTTAACATTCTCTTCCAATGATTTAGTAGTAAAACATATGTAGTGATTGATGAGCCTCATTTCCCCTTCTTCTATATTGTGAAAGGAGAGAGAGGACTTTAGATTGTTGACAAACATACAAGTGGCTCCACCATAAAGAGATAAAATCTTCGCAAGCTTACCAACCTCTCTTTTGGAACCATTGCAAAAAATAAGGATGTCGCTGACAAATAAAAAGTGAGCTATAAACAAGGCCCTAGTAATTTGAGTTCCCTAGACTTCTCCCCTTCTTTTGGCTTCAGATAATAGTTGACTTAGGCCCTTTTTCATAAGCAGAAAGAGCATAGGGGATAAGGGGAAGCCTTGTCCGAGGCCCCACTGAGTGTGACATTTTTTTGAGGTTGAACCATTTATCATTACTGCAAATGAGCCCATTTGAATACAACTCATTATCCAGGTGATAAAATCTAGACTGTAACCCATATGAGTAAGGAGGAGGCAAAGATAAATCCATTTTACCCTGTCATAAGCTTATGTGTTGGGTGAGGAGCCTAATTATCTTCTTTATTTAGAGGTCTTTGTTTCAGCTGATGTATACCCCAGGAAGATTGTATACCCCTCCATGCGGGGGGGGGGGGGGGGGGGGGGGGAAATTGGCTCCCCCGCGAGGGTCCAGGGGCAACACCCCCAAAGCTAAAAAATATATGTAAAATTGCCTTGTAAAATGTTGTAATTTTGTAGTTAATTTGAGTTATTCATTAGGCAGATGATCTGATGGTAGAAGTTATGTTTAATTTAGGGTTTTTTTTTTCCCTAGAAGGAAACCCCTAGCTATATATGAGGGAATTGTATTGCAGTTGTGTTTGTGTGTATTCTGAGTGAGAAAGAGGGAGGAGATTGTGTGAGAGCGAAGATGAAGTTACATCAGATCTACTGAAGGGTGTATCTCTTCATTTGCTGGAATATAAAAGGAAGGACTGACTTTTTCTCCGTGGACGTAGCCCAAATGGAAGGAATGGCTATTTCTTGTTTTATGCATTTTCTGTGTGTGTGCCTTTCTGTAATATTTGATGTGTTCCATTGCTCTGTAATATATAATTTTCTAACAACTGGTATCAGAGCCGAAGGTATATTTGGATGATAAACTCGTAGAAGAGAAGGGTTCCTGGTTCAAGTGGGAGAAATGGTGGAAGATGGTAGGTTTAGGGACGAAAAATTTAATGGCCAAAACTACCAGCTATGAAAGATGCAGATGGAAATTACATGTATCAAAAATATGTGTACCTACCATTGAGCGGAAATACAAAGAAGTTGATGAGTATGACAAACACATAATGGGATATTCTTGATAGAAAGACACTTGGAACAATACGGCTATGCCTAGCGGTGTCGGTAGCCTTTAATATTTCAAAGGAAACAATAACAAAGGGTTTAATTTCAACATTGGCCAAACTATATGAAAAACCCTCGGCCTCAAATATGGTATTTCTTATGAAACATTTATTTAATATGAAGATGCCAAAAGGTGGATCTGGTGCTGATCATTTAAATGAATTTAATATGGTTACCAGTCAGTTAAGTTCTGTAGGGGTAATTTTTGATGATGAAATTAGGGATATGTTATTTATGTGCTCATTGCCAGAAAGATGGAATGGTTTAGTTATGGCCATTAGTAACTCTGTCTCTGGATCTAGCACTTTAATGTTTGATGATGTTGTCAGTGTAATTTTGAGCAAGGAAATGCGATGAAAAAGCTCCGGTGAGACATCAGGTAATGCTTTGACTGCAGAGACTAAGGGAAGAAAAATGGAAAGAGGAAAGAGCCTAGGATATCGCAGTAAGTCAAGGAAAGTCAGATCCAAGTCCAGATCGGGGATAGTGTGCTAGAAATGTGGGAAGAAAGGACACCTGAAGAAAGACTGTAAGTCTCAGAAGGGAAAATAAGGAGACGGGCAACAATAAAACAACCATGAAGCGAATGTGACAGGTGATGTGTTGCAAGATGCTTTGATTATTTCATTAGAAAATATTATTGAAGCTTGGGTGGTAGATTTAGGGGCCTCATTCCATGCCACACATGATAGGAAACATTTTCATGATTATGTTCAAGGAGATTTTGGACAAGTTTGTTTGGGTGATGATAAACCCTGTAAAATCATTGGAATGGGTAAAGTTTTCATAAAATAGAAGAATAGAAACCAATGGCTATTGAAGGAGGTAAGACATGTTCCAGATCTAAAGAAAAATCTAATTTCAATAGGGCAATTGGGAGGTGAAGGCTGTGTAACTACTTTTATAGATAAAACTTGGAAGGTCACTAAAGGAGCCCTGGTAATAGCAAAAGGAGAAAAGGTTGGTACATTGTATTTAAGCAATGGTATTTCTAATTTGGTTAATGCTTTAACCTCTACAGGAGCAGATACAACATTGTGACATCATAGGCTCAGACACATGAGTGAGAAGGAGATGAAGATTGTTCACTCAAGAAATTTGTTGCCAAGTTTGAAGCATGTTGATTTGGAATTTTGTGAGAATTGTGTTTATGGAAAGCATAAGAGAATCAGATTCCTCGGAGTTGGGAAAGAAAATAAGAGAGAAAAAATAGAGCTTGTGCATACATATGTATGGGGACTTTCTCATGTATCATCTCTCAATGGCTCTTGTTATTATGTTACTTTTATTGATGATGCAACCAAAAAAACTTGGATTTATTGTATTTGAAATAAATATGATGTATTTGATACTTTCAAGAAACGGAAAGCTTTGGTTGAAAATGAGACAGGAAAAAGGATGAAGTGTCTCATATCAGACAATGGAGGTGAATATTGTGGCAAAGAGTTTGATAAGTACTGTTCAAAGCATGGAATTCGTAGAGAGAAGATAGTTCCAGGAAGACGACAAGAAAATGATGTGTCAGAAAAGATGAACATGACAATCATGGAGTGTGCAAGGTGCATGAGATTGCATGTAGGATTGCCTTTACAATTTTGGGTAGGTGTTGTAGATATTGTTGTTTATTTAATAAACAAAGGGCCTTCAAGTTCCTTGGATGGAGGTATTCCAGAGGAGGCATGTACAGGTAAAAAGGTAAGCTACTCATTTTTAAAGACTTTTGGTTGTGAAGCCTTTGTCCACATTAATAAAGAAAATAGAACAAAGCTTGAGGCAAAATCAAATAAATGTACCTTTATTGGATATGGTGTTAATGATTTTGGTTATCGCTTATATGATTATGAAAATCACAAAATCATTAGGAGCAAAGGTGTCATATTCAATCAAAAGGTTTTGTATAAGGATTAGATGCAGGAAAGAAACAAGAAAAAGAAAATAGAGAATACACAGTGCTTGATGAGATCAAAGAAAAAGTAAAGGTGCCTGAAAATCATAATAATCAATAGCCAGAACAACAACAACAACAACCACAACAACAACAACAACAACAAACACAACAATAACATGCACCTCAAACACCTGAAAGTTGTGTTAGAAGATCTACCAGGATAAGTAGACCCCATGAACGATACTCTCCTTCATTAGATTATGTATTGTTAACTGATTTTGGTGAACTAGAATGTTATGAAGAAGCGGTGCAGGTAGAAACCAGGAAGAAGTGGGAGCTAGCCATGAAAGAAGAGATGGACTCCTTGGTACATAACCAGACTTGGGATAGTGTGAGGTTTCCTACAGGTAAACAAAATTGCAGAATAAATGGGTTTATAGGTTGAAGGAAGAAGATGGAGGTAGAAACATGTATAAAGCTAGACTTGTGGTGAATGGGTTTGCACAGAAGAAAGGTATATAATTTGATGAAATATTTTCTCTTGTTGTTAAAATGACTTCAATTAGAACTATTTTAAGTCTAGTAGCAGCAAAAGGTTTGCATATTGAGCAGTTAGATGTAAAGACGACCTTTCTCCATGGGGATTTGGAGGACGAGATCTATATGAAACAACCACATGAATATGAGATCAAAGGGAAGGAGAAACTAGTGTGCAGGTTGAAGAAGAGCTTGTATGGCTTAAAACAAGCTCCAAGGCAGCGGTATCTAAAATTTTACAGGTTTATGTTTGAACAAGGTTATACTAGATGTCACTCTGATCATTGTGTTTATCTCAAAAGGAAAAATGATGGCAGCTATATTATATTATGATTGTTTGTAGATTACATGCTTGTTGCAGGTTCTAAAATGCATGAAATAAATGTGCTCAAAGGAAAACTGACAGATTATTTGCAATGTAGTATTTGGGTGTTGCAAAACAAATTCTTGGTATGAGAATAACTAGAGACAAGAAATATCACAAATTAACATTTTCTTAGAGTGAGTACATACAAAAGGTGTTGGAAAGATTTAATATGTAGAATGAAAAACCAATTACTACACCTTTGGCTAGCCATTTCAAACTAAGTAAGGAGATGTGTCCCAAGACTCAGGAAGAGATGGATTATATGTCTAAATTTCCATATGCATAAGTAGTTGGAAGCTTAATGTATGCAATGGTCTGCACAAGGCCTGATATTGCACATGCAGTGGGATTCTTACTGGAGAACAATGGATGATAGTGGAGTGGATTCTCAAGGATTTGAGAGGTACCATATATCAAGTATTATTCTTTGGTGGTTCAAACATTGCTCTACAGGGATATGTTGATGCCGATATGGTAGGTGATAGAGATAACAAGAGGAACACCATAGGGTAGGTGTTTACTGTAGGTGGAACAATTTTCAGTTGGGTTTCAAAATTGCAAAGTGTTGTTGAACTCTCAATGACAGAAACAAAGTATGTTGTTGCTACAAAGGCTAGTAAAGAAATGATTTAGTTACAAAGGTTTTTGAATGATTTGGGTAAGAAGCAAGATTTGGGAAGGTTATACAGTGACAACCAGAGTACCATTCATCTTGCAAAGAACTCTTCATTTCATTCCAAGACTAAACATATACAACTCAAGTACCACTTCATACGGTCAGTGTTGGAAGAAGGACAATTGAAGCTAGAACAGATACACACTAGCCAAAATCCTGCAGATATGTTAACAAAATTTGTAACCAAGGAGAAACTGAGATTCTGCTTGGTTTCAATTGGTATTCAAGTATGATGATGAAGATGAGAAACAAATTGGTCCAAAGTGGAGTCATTGTCCAACAAATGGAGCAATGGTGGAGTTGCTATAATCAGTCTCCAAGTGGGAGATTGTTGGGTGTGCAGCTTAATTATCTTCTTTATTTAGAGGTATTTGTTTCAACCAGATGTATACCCCAGGAAGATTGTAGACCCATCCACATGGGGGGGTTCATCCTCCTCGGCTGGGGGGTCTAGGGGCAGCGCCACCGAAGCTAAAAAATAGATGTAAAATTGGCTTGTAAAATTTTATAATTTCGTAGTGAATCTGAGCCGCTCATTAGGTAGATGATCTGACAGTAGATGCTATGTTTAATTTAGGGTTTTTTGCCCTAGAAGAAAACCCCTCGCTATATCTGAGGGAATTGTATCGCAGTTGTGTATTTGTGTATTCTGAGAGAGAAAGAGAGAGGAGATTCTTTGAGAGAAGAAGAGTGGATCTGCTGTTGGTTCTATCTCTTCATTTTTCCAGATAATATAAAAGGAATGGCTAACTTTTTCTCCATGGACCTAACCCAAATTGGGTGAACAATGTATATTTGTATCTCTTTTTTTTATGCATTTTCTGTGTTTGTGTTTTTGCAATATTTTATGTGTTCCATTGCTTTGTAATATATAATTTCTTAACATTTTGATAGGTTTATTTTGAAATCTGTTCCTTTTTTATTCTAATCCTTGATGCTGTGGATGCCTTCCTAAGTCACTCTGATTGCTTTGTGAATTTGCCTACCTTCTAGGAAGGAAAATTGTTCCTTTGATATGGCTCAAGAAATAATGGTTTTAATTCTAGAAGCAATCACTTTTGCAATCACCTTGTAGATAATGTTACACAAAGATATGGGTCTGAAATCATTGAAAGATTTAGGGGAGTCAATTTTAGGGATTAGTACAATGATGATGGAGTTGAAGGCCGAGAGAATTTTTTTCTCTTTTCTTAATTCTTCAATGACTGAGAGGAGGTCATTTCCAATAATGTCATACAAACCTGGAAAAAATTCAACAGTCCAACCATCTAACCCACGATTCTTATCCTTTTGAAAACTATGTAGGATTGATTTGAGTTCCTCCTCCGATACTTTGTCCATCAAAGCTCTACTTTCCCTGTCCTTGATAATTATGGGAAAGTGAATTATAGTTTTGATAACTTTGATTATGGTAGATTCCTTAGGTGCTCGAAAATTATTATGGAAGTGATTTAGTGCCAAGTTTACAAATCCATCAAAATTTGTGACTTCTCTTCCCTCCCCATGTTTAAGACTCCAGATGGTATCACTCATTTTTTTTCGTTTTGCATATGCATGGAAAAAAATATATATCTTGTCCTCACACTCCAACCATATAACCATTCTTTTAATGCTGCATTCAACCTCTTTCTTCTTCAAAATCTTATATCTCCTTTTTTCAAGCCCGACTAACTCTTCTCTAGCTGCATCTAATTCGAAGCCCTCCCATGAGTCTCTTTGCGATTTGCATTAGTTGACACTCAATGACATCCAACTCTTGATCATATTCTAACCTCTTCTTTTTGGAAGATTCTTTTGTTTTTTGTTTGATCAACTTAAGATTGGATTCAAATTGGTAAGAAAAGAGAATTTGTCAAGGGGATTGCATATTTTCAAATTCCCTCTAACATGATTGATGAAATCTTTATCTTTTAACCAGTTTGAATTCATTTTGAAGGGGATAGAAAGCTTGGGAAAAGCACCCTTGATCTCTAAAAAAAATGGGGAGTGATATGAAAGGCTCTCTAAACCCACCCACTACTTTACAAGATGTAAGCTTTCCAACATAGCTTCAGACATGAGGAATTAGTCTAGTACTTTTTCCACTTTGTTAATCCTTGTCCAATGGTTCCTGCAGGTCAATGATATTTTGACAAGGTCCACTTCCACCAGACGACCCCTATCAATTATGTTACAAAAGTAATCGGTAAGGGGATTGGGTTTCTCTCTAGGCCCCCAGGATTCCTCTTTACCCAAAGAAAAGTTCAGATCCCCTTCAAGGATGAGCTAATTCAATTGCATAATGGAGGACTTAAAAGGACGATCCCAGATATCCTTGCAATTTTAAGGGGGACCATAAATGTTTAGAATGTTTAAAGAGAAGCCTAGATTCTTCGAGAAAACTTCCACGCCCAAACCCAACTTCATGCCGCTAAAATTATTTTGGCTGAATATGTTAGGTCCCTATAATACTAGTGTATTCCCTCATTGTTATTAATGTACCCTCATTATTGTTATTGTTGTGCCCCATAGAAGCCCACTATTCGCTCATTGTTATTAGTGTAGCCCCCTTATGTTTATTGTTGTGCCCCATAGAAGCCCACTATTGTTATTGTGGTGCCCTTACATTATTATTGTTATGTCGGCTTTGATTATATTGTGATCCCTTAGACTCCTATATATAGAAAGGAGGTTGTGTCATTTGAATCATCTAAGAATTGTTCATTTGTGTAATGTAAATGAGGTTGCCCCCTTGAAGAGGCTTATTTATAAGTCATTGATCTATCTTTTCTATCTTTTTGTGAGCTGGTTTCATAACATTTGGTATCAGAGGTTTGGATTCTAGGGTTTGGCTATTCCAAACAGGTCATTGTGACATTTTTGCTATAACGTTTTCTTTACGAAGTTTCAGAAGCTAAAAAAACCCATTTGATCCGAAATTGCTCTGAACCTCGGGTCTAAATTTTAGATCTTTACTCGCTATATTTTCAGAGATATGATCTAAGGAAGTTAGGGTTTTTGCAAGCTCCAAAATTCCATCTCAAACAGATCATCGTGGAAGTTTCGCTATAATTTTGTTTCTACGAAGGTTCAGACTCTAAAATTAAAACCCTTTTGAGTCGAGATATTGGTGAAGCTCGAATCTGAATTTCAGATCTAGTCTCGCTATATTTTTGGATCTATGGTCCAAGGAAGTTAGGGTTTTCGCAGGATCCCGATTTACATCCCAAACAGGTGACCTTGGGATAATCGTCATAACTTTCTCTCTGAGTATTAGATTGCAATTTTGTAAGAAGTTATAGAAATAGGAGGGACTGCAGTTTTCAGTGTAGCATTTTGAGGTCTGAAGGTGGAAACAATGGTACGTGGAACTTCGTACAAGTCTGCTCTACTGAAGAAGTCTATAATCAGGTCAGTGTGAGAGATTTGGCCTAACTCTTTCTTGAAGACTCCAATTTTGATCAGAACTGCGGGGTTGGAAAGAGGTTTCAAAAATATACCATAGAACGAAATTGCAAACCTTGGAGATCAGAAATTGCAGAGATACAACAAATTCAATATTGAGCTCCTACAAAGCAAACAAAAAGGTGTGTAGTCTTTGTAAAAATTTGCTTAAGTTTGGTTTGAAAAATTAGTTTGAAGTGATTCAAAAGGGCATAATGAAGCATAATTATAATTAATTGATGTCCCAAAGAAAGAAAATAGAAACACCTAATAAGCAATCCACAAGCTCCACTATGACACTTGAAGAAGAGGAAGAAATGCAACATGATATATCAAAATTGCAAGACCATATGCAACAAATTTTGATCTCGCAAAAAGTAACAAAAAGTGAATTGGAAGCCATGATGAATCTTAAGATAGATGGTATAAAAAGGGACATGGTAGTTTTGAATGATGGTTTAAAATCAGGCATGGAAGCAATGATGAATGTCAAGATGGAAGGATTGAAAGAAAGTTTGGCAAAGTTGCTAGAAGAAAAGCATCCCATTGGTGACAAGGCAATCCATGAAAATCATGATGAATACAAAAGAAATACCAATTAAGATTTTAGAGATTCCCATGTGGGGTTTAAGAACCACCACATTCCAAATATAGAGATGAAGAAGTTTGATGGCAAAGATCCCTAAACTAAATAATACAAATGGAGCAATATTTTGATCTACAGGACGTGAAACCCTGACAAAAGGTACGTATTGCATCTTTATATTTAGAACCCAATCAGTTTGTATGATATGGATGGATTTATTCTCGTAAACCACTTGTCACATGGTAAATTTTTATGGAAGAAATTATAACACATTATGAAGATACAAAGAGAAACAAATTCTTTAGCCAATTGATAAATCTCAAACAAAAGGGTTCAATGACGGAGCACATTGAAGACTTCCAAAAATTGAATATTAGGGTAACTGATATTACAAAGGATCATATGATTGATGTATTCATAAGGACTTTAAAAGATAACATCCAACATGAGGTTCACCTTTGGGAGCCTAATTCCTTAGAGAAGACATTTAGGGTGGCAAGAAAAGTTGAAAGCAAAATTATGGCAACAAGGAAGTCTACCAATCACAACTATAAAGATGGAAGTGTTACTGGTTCTAGTCTTCCACAACCTACAAGGTTGACACCACAACAATTGGAGGAAAAAAGAGCAAAAGGGCTTTGTTATAGTTGTGATAGAAAATACACTAAAGGTCATAAGTGTGCCCAGAATAAATTATTCTACATAGATTGTGAAGAGGAGGAAGAAAATGAACTAGAAACATTAAAAGAAGAGGATATACACTAGGAATAAACCCCAAAGAAAGAATAAGTGAATCTAACCATCTCTTGTAATGCATTGGCAGGAATTACCACTCCTCAAACTCTCAAGATAGAAAGACATATCAAGAAGAAAAAGGTAATAATGTTGATTGATTCAGGTAGTACCCATAATTTTATTCATTGTAAGATAGCCAAGGAATTAAATTGCTTCCTATATCCAACACCAAAGTGTCAAGTGATGGTTGCAAATGGAGGAACCATAAACTGCTTTGCAAAGTGCCATAATATCAAGCTATCCATGGGAGAATATGTATTGAATAGTCCAATTCCTTCCATTCCAATGGGTGGTGTGTTGTACTAGGAGTCCAATAGTTACCATCTTTGGGTACGCCAACTTTTAATTTTCAAGAACTTTTCTTGAAATTTTGTTGGGAAGGAAAGGAAGTTGAATTAAGGTGTATCATAGGGAAAATAGGAAATATAATCAACTATAATAGAATGACAAAGCTTCTAAAGAAAGAACAATGAGGGTGTAATTACACAGTTATGTTCTCTAGAGGTTCAAACATCGAAATCATCTATTTGTCCAGACCTCCAAAAAATATTGGACAATCATTCCAAGGTATTTGAGACTCCTATGTTAGGATATTCCGACACATAGGAATAGTTAAGTTCAACTTGGTCTAGTATAGAGTTAGGTATAGAGTTAGGTAAAGTGTGTTTCTTTACCGTTGTACATTTTGTAACTTACAATCCGAGGTCACGATATGTAGTGATCCGACGGTTCATTCTCTCCTCGGTATTACCGACACTTGATCCGTGGCTTGACACCCGATTGGTCCATGAATTCTATTTAATGCGCATGGAGGGTCATTTGTAGGTTAACCGTGCATGAGAGAAGCTTATGTAAATTTTCATTCTTTATTAATAAATTGCCTGTAGTAGCCACGTTGGCGCAGGCCGTGGACTGTTTCCCTCTCTGAGGGTTTTAACCACGTCAAATTACTGGTGTATTGATCTGTGATCTGTTTGTGAGCGGTGTCCTTTTGGTGTTCTGTCTGAGGAACTTACCCTGTATATTCCTACATGGTATCAGAGCCAAAAGTCTCGAGTTCGAATCACACCCGGCTCGCGCTGCGGGGAGATTGTTGGGCATTGGATAATCCAGCACTCCCTCTGTGTTTCGTGACATGGACTAACCGCCTCTCGAGGATCCGTTAACTCTGGCGATGCGTCCGTTTACTAACACCTGCAGGTTTTGGTGTAACGGCAATCGTGATCCCAACAAGTGGTATCAGAGCTATTTGAGGGCCGCGTCCGTTGGTGATCCAAATCTGAAGCCGGTAGAACTGCATGCGGTTGTCGTTTCCTATATCTACTGTTTCTGACTGCTTTCGGGCCAAGAGGACTGCTCTGTTGTGTTCGGAGCATCTGTTCCAGTGAGGAACCCCTTTCGTTTCACGCGAAAGGTTTCCGGTAGCCCTATCTGCGTCATTTTTAAGATCTGGAGGTATACAGTCTTTATTTGCAGTTTACTGTTATTTTTCTCTCTGCTTATTTCGGTTTCGGTTTATTTAGTTTTTTTTTAACCGGATCTATACCTTTCATTTCTGCGTATGCTCTTTGCCCTGTGACTCTGTGTGATCTGGGCAAATCAGAAACAGAAAGGAAGGATTTTTTTTCTCATGCGTATGCTCTTTTCCCTGCACCTTAGTGTGATCTCGGAAAATCAGAAACATTGAGAAAAATATTTAGTTTTTCGGCTAAAGCTAATTTTTTTTAAATATTTAGTTTTTTGGGTAAAGCTAACTTCGAGCCATAAGGTTCGTTTTTCTTTGCATGTCCGTGTTGGGTTTTGTGTTTTGTGTTTTGTAGGGAAAAAGAGGTTTCTCAAGGCAAGCACGCAAACCAAAGCCCCCCCCCTTTCTCTCTCTCTCCCCCTCTCTCTCTCTCTCTCAAATTTTTGTATAGATCAATTGGTTCAAAGTTATTTTAAGAGAGTAGAGGTCTTGGGTTCAAATCTCCATTTTGTGGAGGCGTTTTTTTTTTCATTCCGCACATTCGCGCACTTTGCCGGCGACTTCAACAAATATTTTTCAAAAAGCCATAACTTCTTCATCCGGAAGCCTTTTTCAAAGCCGTTTTTTTTAAAACAGCCTAATTTTTCGAGATCTATCCATTGGAACACTTACTTTTAGCATCTTCAGCTTCATTTTTTTTTTTTAAATGGAAATTCCATGCCAAGTCATTCTTGACAGCACTAACTACTTCCAATGGGTATCCTACATGGAAGATTTACTTAGAAGTAAAGGTCTCTACAGAATAGCCACGGGCCAAGAGAAGAAACCAAAAGATGAAGACAAGGTTGCAAAATGGGAAAATAGACAAGATCAAGCACGTGGTTTGATAGGGATGTCTATTTCTCCTGATCTTAGATTCCATATTGTAGAACTTGATACTCCTCATGAAGCATTGGAACAAATCGCTAAAGTTTTTGGGATTAAAAATGAAATTAGAGCCCATCAACTTGAAAAATGAGTTGCTTACATTGGATCCTAATAATTTTTCTTGCATTGAAGATTTCTTGTCCAAATTCAAGACCCTTAGATATCTCTTGGAAGGTGTTAAGGTTAAGAAAGAAGATAGTAACCTTATTTATTCCATCTTTACTAAGTTGGGACCAGCCTACTCTGTATTTGTTTCCACCTTCCATTCTACAAGGGAAGCTTTCATTTGTCAAGGAAAAGACTACAAGGCCCCTTCCTTTGACTCTTTTTGTGATTCTTTAATAAGAGAACAAGAAAAACTCTTACACCTTGGTCTTCTTAATCTTGGAAACTCTTCCAAGAAAGCGTTAGCCGCCCAGCAGCAACCAAATTTAAAGAATCCTAAAAAGTCATATCCTAAAAAGAATGGTCCTAAACCAAACAAGGGTCCTAAGCAAACTCAGTCTCAAAATGAAAGATCATTTCAGCAAAATGATAAGACCAATAAAACAAATGGAAGAAGATTGATAGACATTGTAACTTTTGTAATCGAGATGGCCACTTAGAATCTAAATGCTTTAAGAGATGGAAGCCTTGGAAGCCGCAATGAAGAAACATAACATCCATGTGGAGCATTCTTCTACTTGAACTTCAATTTCATCTTCAGGAATGGCACTTTCTGCATGTCGTTGTCAATCATCTCAGTCTGGTTATGCATTAAATGTATCTTCTTCTTCTCATTCTCATGAGTGGCTCATTGATTCTGGAGCCTCTTATCACATGGCCAAAAACAAAGCCATGTTTTCTTCTTTACATGATTGTAACACCAAAAAATATATATGTTGGTGATGATAGATCTCTTAGTGTTGTAGGGACTGGAACTGTTCATATAGACAATGGTCAATTTAATGATGTATTATGTGTTCCAACCTTATCCTGCAACCTTCTATCTGTATATCAGATAACTCATTCAGGTGAAGGTAAAATCGTTGATTTTTCACCTCACGATGTTGTAATTAAGGACCTAAGAGATCCTAGACAGATTTTAGCTACTGGCATTGCTGATGATTCTACAAGGTTGCATAAGTTTCAAAACTTTGGGTCATCCATCAAATCTTCCCTCGGTATTTGTTGCTCATAATGATGAAGTGAGCACACTTTGGCATGAGCGATTTGGTCACTTAAACTATCGCTCCCTTCAGAATCTATGTAAAGAAAATATGGTGACAGGTCTTCCAATGGTATCTTGGAGAGATGGTGTTTGTTCTGGATGTGTACTCGGAAAACATCATTGGGACAATTTTGAAAAACGTGCCTCTTGGCATGCCTCAGCCCCTTTACAGCTTGTGCATAGTGATTT
>APFE031356554.1:3246-49341 GCA_000404065.3 Pinus taeda | reverse complement strand
CCCCCGCACCCCCCCCACATGGAGGGGTGTACAAACTTCCTGGGGTATACATCCGGCTGAAACAAAGACCTCTGAATAATCATGCTCCACACACAACACACCCTAGGAATAACTCCCCTCAAGAATTGCATAGAGGCTGCAGGCCTTGCCTAATCCATTGACTAAGAAAATTATGTAGATAGGCCGCCCATCCTTGTCTCCCTTAGAAAATGGTGCATTTTTTCCAACCATCTCTCCCGATAGTCAATGAGTTTCTCACAGAGAAAATTTCATAATTTCTCCAGCCATCTCTCCCGACAATCGACAGTCTGCTCACCATGAAAATTGTGCAATTTTCATGAGAAGGTCCTCTATTTCCTAGCAATCTGATCAACTCAGAAACTATGCAGAGGTGACCAGAAGGCTAGCCTCCTAGCATCAGTACAGTTTTTCTTCCTAGTAGCTCCCGACAGTCAACTCATAGTTCCCTCAAGGAATTACGTAGTTTTTTTGTGAAGCTGCAGCAGTTGACTGCAAGTGCCCTCTAGGAATTGCCAAGTTTTTATGCCAAGCTATGACAACTGACTTCCAATTCTCCTCAAGAATTGTGCAAAATTCTCCCCTAAGGAATTGCATAATTTTTGTTGCCATTGACCCAACAACTGACTACTAGTTTCCCTCTAAAATTGCGCAATTTTTGTTGCCAATGACCCAACAACTGACTACTAGTTCCCATAAGAAATTGTGTAGTTTTTGTTGCCAAGCTCCCACTACCTGCTTGTTTTGGAAATTGCATAGATTTTGCCTACCTAACCTTTATGCACCCTTGACTGTTCCTCTAAAAAACCGTGCAATTTTTTCCTCCAGTTGAGCTAGACCCCGCGGATAGTCACTTTCAATTTGGGTTACCCATATTCATCACCCAGTGACTCATACACAGCTTTCATTAGCAGTACCCAGAGCTTCCATCCCGTCTCACAACATTTTCACCTCTCCCGATCATCTGCATCCAAAATGATCATGCATCAAGGTAGACTAGGAGATTTATGGATTTGATGGCATCTCATCATGAGTGACTACAGACGCAGGTACACTAGCAAACATAGCGTGATGATGGGATGAACAAAGAGAGCACATGTAGAAGGACAGGTTCACCCATGGACAAAGAGACGATGGATGCAGAGAGATGTGCTCGTGAACTGATGGTCATGAAAATATGTGTTTGCAGATGGACGAATGAGCAAACATGGAAGGTGTGTTCACGAATGGATACACAGACAAACATGCACCTTTCTCGAATGAATGAACTTGTCAAGCTTATCAACATACAAGCAAGGAGAAATGTGTGAATTCAACATCAAGTGAACCAAGGACCATTAGAGACTCCATGTGCTTTTCCATGTGGAGGTGAGGTTGTGACACACCATGAAGTCATCCAACACCCAACAACATTGCAACTCGACATGCACACTAGCAGTAACATGAATGCACCAACACTTTCATGTCGAGTCATGTCATGAGTCATGTTGTCGACATCTCTACTGTGGACCATACTGTCAATCAATGTAATGTAACGTCGAAGTCCAAAAGACCCACTTGTTGTATGAAGATTCATGTAAAGTTGAAAATTTATTGAAGTGAAATAGTCATGAGGGTAGTCGAACAACCACAAGTGTCAGTTTCACCATTGGCTATAAATACCCCCTCATTTGTACACGCAAGAGAATTTTTCACCTCATCTCCTCCACCATAGCCTTGAGAGTTAGTAATCTTTTCTTAGAGGAGTAAGTAGTTGCTCGAACGCCCCGCACACAGTGTTAGTGATTTATGGTTGAATGATGTGTTGTGGAACTTTCACTTAATTGAGAAGCCTACTCACAGCCCAGCACGTTTTAACACGTGTATTATAACTATTGTAAGACTAATATTTAACAATTGTAATGCATGTTTCTTTAACCTCTGTTTAACTCTTGAACTAATTTACTTGTTGTAATACATATATGTTAATGAAAATCTCTTGTATATGTTGTTATCATTATCTAGCCCGTGTAGACTACTCTCCCAAACGTCAGACAAACCTTTCACATACAAATTGCTATAACAATCATTGTTCTCAGGTGGACTAATCCACTAAGTGTTATACATGTTATCTTCCCTTGTGTTTTGTGATTGCTACATCTATGTGGACTGTACCACTAGAAGATGTGAACATCCTATTATGTTGTGTGTCCCTAATAGAGTTGCGACTAAGCCCAACCAACATGGGATTGACTCCCATTCTCTCCCTCTACATTGAAGGAACCATTGAAACAAGAGACATTTACAATCACCAAGCATGTGAACCTCACTTCTATCAAGACAAAGAAGACCACTCTCTTGTGTTGACAAGCAAGAGTTGAGCCAAATCTTTAAGATAATGCCAACCAGGCCATCGTAATGGATGGAACTCCCACAACAAATGGTGTGAGGTCTAATTGGGACTTCATACTGGGGTGAAGACCCGAATGTTGGCAGGTCCAGCACCATCAAAATAGTGTATCTTGTCTTTTGAACCACTTAAATGCAACTTAGGTTCTCTTAGAGAGAAAGAGAAGGCACTATCAAACAAATCTTCAAATATTTTTTTCAGTATGGACTAAAGTTCAATACTTTAGTAATTAATGTCACTAGATTTTTGTAGAGATGATAATATAGAGCAATAGAAAGGGTCATGGGGCTATTTTGTTTTCTCTCATATGAAACCAAACCATCTACAGTCATTAGTGGTCCAAAATTTTCTTTACTCTCTCTCTCTCTCTCTCTCTCTCTCTCTATGTATATATATATATATATATATATATATATATATATATATATATATATAATATATATATATATTATATAGATATATATATATAGATATATATATATATATATATATATATATATATATAATATTATATATATAATTTATATATATATATTATTAAATAATCAATCTATATTATCGAGATGAAATATTTAATTATTATATAACAACTAGTTTCTAACTAAATTATTAAACAATTTAACAAATTAACAACTCTGGGCAATGAGTCCATGCTATTTATTCACTCAGATCAATTGATTTCTCACCTTGTCTTGAGGATGAACCATATTAGTTGGTTCAAAACCTTGACCATATCCTAACGATGCGATTAATCCGAAAGACTTATATCTATATTATGGATCACAAAACTCTTAGATCTAAAATATAATTTTGTTAAATAAAAAATAGAAAAAATAAAATAAACTTTCTAATAAACCATTTTGACATATTTCTTACCTATCATACCCTTTCAATCATTATCAATATTAGATCATGTTTATAGGTTAGAAAAATAAACTTTGAAATTACACATTTAAAAATAAATATCTTTTTATTTATATTAAATTATTTAAATTGATATACAATTTTAAAATTTTATAAAAATATTTTGAAACAACATATTACTTTATAGTTTTTCAACATACTTATTGAATATCATTTTATTCTGATTCCGGAAGATGCTTCCCTCCTGGTACATCGTGGCTCTAGATGCATGTGGTCTCTCGGGCGGCCTTGTCGCTATGTGGAATCCCCTTTGGATCCGCGCATCTGCCTATAAATGCTACGCGGGCATTTTACTATCTGCCACCTTCCGTGGTCAATAGCTCCCCGTTCATATCCTCAACATCTACGCCCCCTACATGCACAGACAACCATTTTGGGACAGATTTTTTTCCTCGGATCTCTGCCAGATTCGTCATATGATGCTTGTAGGCGACATGAACTTCACACTATGCCCTGATGAAGTGTGGGGTGCTGGCAGGAAAAAGGACCCGTTATCCGACTTCCTCAGATCTCAGCTGCTTCATTGGAATTTTATCGACATCGAACCCTCTGTTCAGACCCACACTTGGCAGAACGGCCGATTGGAAAATGCATATATTGCAAAGCGCATAGATCGTGTTATAATTCAGGAAGAGATTATCGAGGTTATGGGAATGCCTTCATTCTCCATTGGTCTTGACTCCATCTCAGACCATCGACCGATCTTCATACAGTGGCGGCAGAAGCTCCCCCGACAGCACTATCCATTCAAGTTCAATCATACCTTCATAAAAGACCCCGTCTTCAATCAAATTGTTATGGACGCTTGGAATGATTCGAATCAGGGATTCCATGGGCCCTCATTTCGTGAACGTTTGGCATACGTTCGATCCCTCGTCATGATTTGGCAGCGAGAGAAGCGTTTGCGGGATCGATCTGCCCTCTCGTGCATCCAATCAGAGTTGGACCTCATCCAATCATCCCGCGACCCCCACTCATTATCTTTCCATACCAAATGTAAGATTGCTGAACTTATGCGCCAAAAGAACCGCATCTTAGATATGGAGGAGTCATCTTGGCGTCTAAAGAGTCGGGCCTTATGACTTGCTCTGGGGGACCGAAATACCAAATTTTTCCACAGACATGCCAATCACAGACGTGAGATCAATACAATCTGGAAAATTCAAGATGGTTCAGGCGGCCATTTTTTCTCTCAAAGTGACATCACAAATGCTGCTCTCTCTCATTTTAAAAAGCAATACAGCCGTGGTGAGGGCTGTGCTATTCATGATATCCTCTGGGGCATAGAATTATTTCCCTCCATGTTTGATGCATCCTCTAACGATGCCATATTCCAGCCAGTCTCAGAGGAAGAATTACTTGGCATTCTCAAGGCATTCAACAAGGATAAATGCCCTGGTCCCGACGGATGGACTGTCGAATTTTTCCTTCATTTTTTTTATCTTATTAAACAGGATCTTATACTCATGATTGAAGACTCTCGCATCAAAGGTTACATTCATCCACATGTAACATCTACCTTAATTGCTCTCATCCCAAAGAAGAAAGATGCAGACTCCTTCTATGATTTTCGCCCGATATCTCTCTGCAACATTTCATACAAAATCATATCAAAGATAATCGCAGAGCGCATCAAGGGCATTCTTGCCTCATCTCTTTCTAAGGATCAACACGCTTTTCTAAAGGGTCGAAATATTTTGGATGCAGTAGCTTCTACTCAAGAATGTATATATTCGATGTTCTCCAAGAACATCTCAGGGGCTGTTCTTAAAATCGATCTGCAAAAGGCATACGATTGCCTGGACTGGGGTTTCATACGCTGCCTTTTGGCTCAAATTGGCCTTCGTCCTGAAATGATTGGTTGGATAATGGCATGTATAGAGGGCGTGAAATATGCTATAAATATCAATGGGACTCCTTCCCCATATTTTTATGCTGAACGTGGTCTCCGCCAGGGATGCCCACTGGCTCCTATTATCTTTATATTGGCTATGAATACACTAAGGCTGCACATAAACAAGGCTGTGGCGGAACAGCGTTGTATTCCCATTGGGATCGGGCGAAATCTCTCACTGTCCCACAATCTTTTTGTGGACGACATCCTCCTTTGCGCCATGTTACACCGCCCCTCATGGGATTGTATATTTGAAATACTTCACAATTTCCAAAAGGCAACTGGTCTCTCAATTAACACTAAAAAATCCACACTGTATTTCCAAGGAGTTCTCACGGATCTGATTCGGATTATTGCTGACATGTTTGGAATTAGAGCACAATCTTTACAGAATGGCATCACCTACTTGGGCTTTCGACTCAAAACTCACAAATACTCATCCGCAGATTGGGAATGGCTCATTGCTCGCTATTTCAAAAAATATCGCAATGGGAGTATCGTGCTCTATCTCTGGCGGGCCGTGTGACTTTATCCAAGGCGGTACTCACTCACTTATCAATTTATTGGGCACATTTATTTAATCTTCCAAACAGCATTATCCAGCGCATTAACCGGACCACGGCTTCATTCATATGGGGCGGCTCTTCTGTTCAACAAAAATTTCACTTAGCAGGTCTGAAACACATTTCTTTACCCAAGCAGCAAGGAGGTTGGGGGATCATGGATTTACGAATATTTGGCAGAGCGCTCATTTGTCGATCTTTATGGAGGGGCGTTTTTGGATGCTCCCCCTGGAGCAGCATCATTCAACTTAGATATATGAAGGGTCGGTCCATTGCATATTGGCTCAGAAGAGGTTCCATCGGACCGCGGCATGGCTCCCCCATATGGAACAGTATGCGGAAAGTAGAAAGTTATTTTATATCACGCCTCTGCTGGAGAATTCATACAGGAAACAAAATCTTTATTGGTATTGATACTCTTACAGGCAGTCTCGCCGACCTTTCTATTCCTGCAGACCTCACCCATATGTTACAGCATCAGGGTATTTACACCTGGGATAAGCTCATAAAAGAATGGCGCGGATCCACTCCTACATGGAAGAATGAATATGATCTCAACTTGCAGAATTCATGGATCGAAAAATGGAAAACAACTTCTGATATGCTATCTGGAAGCGGTCTTCATAGACATGGACAACAGGATGATCTACAATGGACTGTCAGCCGATTTAGAAGGCCTGTTACAGTTAGGGACATATATCTACACTTGATCAGGAACAGATCTCCATACTCGCTGCCTTCTTTTCCATCTATTTACTGGAAGGCAAAATGTCCACCAAAGTACATTCATTTTGCATGGCTTGTTTTCTATAACAAAAATCTTTCATGGGACAATCTCAGAAAACGAAATTGGCATGGTCCCAGCAGATGCACAGCTTGCAAATCTGAAGAAGAAACTAATCTACACATGTTCATCCACTGTTCAGCCATACAGCGGATTTGGTATGTTTTGGCCAACACTTTTTATTTCCCTCTGACTGCTTATGATTCTCTTAATGCAGCGCTTTTTGGATGGAGCAGACTAAGTGGGAATACACGGTTCCTTATTCTCATATTTCTATGGAATCTCTGGAAATGGAGGAACGCATCCATCTTCAACGATACGGTCTCAACGCCAAATTGCATCATAGATAACATTTTGACAGACTGGCATATGATATATGGGTCTATCTGAATTTTTCCTTTTTCACCAATGATTTTCTATCTTTTAATGTTTATCTATCCGGGACAATCTCCATACATAACAATCATCTGTATCAATCTAGATATGAATTTTGACAGCACTTATGATATACATATATATATCCATATATGTACATACTAGATAAGCAATGCTTTATCTACATCTGTATTTATATGACCTCAATATAATATATTCCGCTTTCTGAAAAAAAAAATCATTTTATTCTGATTCACTTATCATAAATTATTGATATTAAAATATATTTTTATTTTTATAAAAACATTCTCAAATATAAATATTATAACACTCTACACTAACTTAATAATTCACTTAATATTTTTCTCATTAAATATCCCTTTATGGTTATCACATAAACAAAATGAATAAAACAAACAAACATAGTACTCTATTCTTGTAGACTTGACTTGATTAAGATAGCTAGTAATGCACGAGAATAACAACATCGAAACAACCAACGATATACGTACGCTGAATATTTGTTAATTGGCGCATGTGAATCATATTTTAATTTTTTCTAGCGGCAGCGTCGTTACTTTACTTTACTTGGACCTCACGGTTTTCGCTTTTCAACGTTTTCGGATTCAATGCACGCCACTGCTGCGCTCTAAGCATCCAGTCAAAGTATTGTAAATAAGTTAAGTGGTCAATAAGTTAGCCGTGGTCACTAAGTTAGCCGTGTGGTCAATAAGAAAGCGACCGCTAAACTAACTCCGCCGAATCCTTATATTACAATATATTTATTTTTTTATTTAAATAAAAATTGAAATTTTAAATATTAAAATGTTTCTGACCCGAAAAATAATATAAAAATTAAAGTTGAGATGAGAAACAAAGAAAATAAAATATTTTCAGAAATAGTGTAACCCAACTAAGCTTACTCGTACTGTATCTGACTACTCGATGTAGTTAAATTTAAGTCTCAATAACATGCATCTTACTAAGTAACAACACTACATATTAAACTTCTTTATTTATTTTACGATTTTAGTTTTGTATTTACAAAACTTAAGAGAAGTGTTTTAAATTATATTTTTTATGAGTTAAAAAGTTAAATAAAGACTTCAAGAGAAAATGTTTTCCCTAAATTTTGTGGGTCTCCTAAGCAGTTGGATTTAGCAACCATTATTCCTTCATTGAGGTTTAGCCAAAAAGGACATCAAAAAATACATGGAAATTGTTTAATTATGTAGCTATTGACAATTACTTGCATTGATGCTTGGTGGGAATTCTAACCAAACAATGTTCATATATAGAATTCTAAGACATATGGATGCCCATAGAACATAAGAAAACTAAACATAGCACATACAAAAGTGAGTGACCAAGTGACATAATAGACTATCAGTCTAATATTATGACTTGACAATGAGCATTGGAGTTGCCTTGGTTTCGAGTTGATAGTGTAAAGCCACTGAATGGAGAAAGTGAAGTCTTCATTCCCGAAACTTCCTAAGTTCGGGATTCCACCTGAAGGTGTTTCCAATGATTTCAATATTAAAGAAATATGGTTTCCCAACAAATTCCCTTGCTTCTAGTGGAAGGATATTGTTCCTCACTTTAGGTGGAATAGATTCAAAATGGTAAGTGACAGAGTTCTAGCCAAATAAACACTAACATCAAGAAGTGGATGCTCTTGTCGCACCACCCTGACAACTACCTTGAGGCAGCCTCAAAACCATGAAAGTACTTATAATAACCAAAGATGACCAAACTAGTGAATTACCATACATAATTGGTGTGACCCACAATGGAACATGTGGTTTATAATAATGGCGAGATGAAAATATAGGTAGATATGAATTGGAATCTGAGTGAAAAGGCCATGTTAGAACGGCATTGTCAACCACTAAAAGGGTGATTGGCCTTACATACTATTGTAGGTATTCTTCTTGTGAACACTAATGTTGTTGGTAGGGAAGGCATATAGAGATTGTGCAAAATATTGTTAGGAAGATTAGACCTATGATTTTTTCAGAACCAAATGGAAAATGTGGTTGGGTACGAGACACCACATAAAAGGATTGAAGAATTGAATGAGACATCTAAAGATTTAGCAATTTGGGAGGGGGCTAAAGTTAACGCATTGACCAGCTTGAATGAAGGGCATGTCATTGGGTCATGTAAAAATAGGATGAAAAACATGGGCATGTGTAAAAATCAGCCATACTACCAAACCAAAACGATATACAGGAAACATTGAAATGACTATGAACACTGAAGCACAATGGATGTAAATATAACAACGAACCTTCACCAAGTTCGTAGAGCACAAAAGTGGGGAGCCATAATGAATTACAGGTGTGAAAATGACTGCAAACCTGATGACATTGTACAAAATCTACCCCCGAAGGAAAATCTCCTTGTCATAGAAAATCTGCCACCTTAGGGCGAGCTTCCCTTCTTTATAGGGAGAACTCATGACATGTGTATCAAAAGGGTTGAAGAGACCACCCGGACAATCAAGAGCCAAGAAGGGATAGGTATGTGTAATGGCACAGATGTTATTACCCACATTAAACACCAAATTCATGTGCAATGAATCCATGATCAATTTCAGAAGCCAATGACTATGAACTAGGAGAATGTTAGATGAATGCCCTTCTCCCACCACCTTCCTACATTTAAAGTGATTTTACAAAATAAGGTGTGGTTGAGCATGTAGAAAATATAACCACCACACTTGGGTGGCATTAAATTAGACAAGTGTTGACGTGGGCACATATCCACGTAGGCACCTTCCCCTTCACCACTATTTTCTCTCTCATACCCATAATTCTAAATGACCCTCATGTAGAACATTAAAGGCACCTCTATGAGGGAATAATAAGTTAGATTTATAATTGTGATATTTTAGAACCTATAATTAATAAACAAATAGAAATTAAATAAAACTAATTAATAAACATACAATTATAAATAAAAATATTCTCTCTCTCTCTCTCTCTCTCTCTCTCTCTCTCTCTCTCTCTCTACATATATATATAAACACTAACTATAACTTAATATTCACTTTGTTATAGAAACTAAAATTATATATTTAACTATGTATTATTAGGTTTTAATTAAATTAAAAAATAGTTTTCGGGCAAAGGGCCCGAATTTTGTATAAAGAAATGTGAAGTCTCTGCATTTTGTTGTTGTGGAGCGCAAAGATATCAAGAGTAAAATAGCGTTTCCGCCTTTAGTCTAGATAGGTTGTGTCAGCTTGATGAGTTCTTCCCTTGGTCCGCAGATCAAGAGATTGTATAAAAAGGAGGTCTTAGAGGAGTCTAAGGGGGTTAGTTTAGTTAAGTGGAGTCATTGATAAGTCTGTAAAGGAGCTAAGAGCAAGAGTCTTAGCATAGGAAGAAGGCTTTGTAGCTAAGTGCACAGAGGCCTAGGGTAGAAGTCGAAAGCTGAGTGCAAGGACCCTTGTAGTTGTGTGCGTGGGATAGTCAGAGTCTGTACTGAACATCTGAATCATCAATAAAGAAGAGTATTATGAAATTATTGTGTATTTTACTTATATCAATTGCATGCAATTATGTTATGTTAAGCACTGGGTTTATGTTTTATTGCTAAATTGATGCGTGAATCTATATGCTTTCCTCTATTATATGAACATAAGTAGAGATATATGTTTATGAAAAGATAATCTAAATTGGATTATAGAATTGGCAACCACTTAAGATAATCCATAGAACTATACAACAAAGTATTTACAAAGGCACGTAAGTACTGAGAATGCTTGTTAGGGTTACACAAGGGATGATTGCATACCTTCACGGAGGTTCTGAAAGACTAATATAGAAGTAAATCGATAAGCCCTAAAGGTTTATCGATCTGTCTGAAGCTAGGGTTAAGGTATAAAACTGACATCACAACCATCTCAAGGTGCAAAAACTTCATCCTTGCATCCCCCCATACTGCTTTGGGTGAGACTTCAGTCCACTCTCTGTGGATTCATGCCGAAAGGGCGAGTAGTGTAGGGATTTGCTTGGCTGAGTAAACATTGAACCTAGGTCAGGGCCCATCAAGTCAAAAAATTGTTCCATTGTCATGTTTGGGGTACACATCCCGAATTTTGTATTAAGAAATGTAAAGTCTTTGCATTTTGTGGTCGCAGAGCATGAAGATATCAAGAGTCAGAATGGCTTTCTATACTTATTCTAGATAGGTTTTGTTGGCTTGATGAGATCTTCCCTTGGTCTGTGGACCATATGATTGTATAAAAAGGAGGTCTTAGAGGAGTCTAAGAGGGTCAGCTCAGTTAAGAGCAAGAATCTTATTATAGGAAGAGGGGCTTGCAGCTGAGTGCACAGAGGCCTAGGGTAGAAGTCTACAACTAAGTGCGTAGACCCCTGCAGCTATGTGCATAGGTTAGTTAGAGTCTGTATTGAACATCTTGATAATCAATAAAGAAGAGTCTTCTAAAGTTGCTGTGTATTTTACTTCTATCAATTGCATGCGATTATGTTATGTTAAGCATTGGGTTTATGTTTTATTACGAAATTGATGCACAAATCTATATGTTTTCCTCTGTTATATGAACACAAGTAGAGATATATGTTTACGCAAAGATAATATAAATTGCTTAATAGAATTTGCGACCACATAAGATAACTCAAAGAACTATACAACAAAGTAGTTATAGAGTCATGTAAGTACTGAGACAACTTGTTAGATTTACGCGAAGGACGACTGCATACCTTCATGGAGGTTTTGAAAGACTAACATAGAAGTACGTCGATAAGCCCTAAAGGCTTATCGATCTACGTGAAGGTAGATTTAAGGTATACAACCGACATCACAACCATCTTAGGGTGCGGCAACTTGGTTGCTGCATTCCCCCATGCTACTTCGGGTGAGACTTTAGTCTGTGCTCTGCGAAATGATGTTTAAAAGGCGAGTAGTGTAGGGATTTGCTTGGTTGACGAAATGTTGAACCTGGGTCAGGGCCCATCATGCCAACAAATGGTTCCATTGCCAGGAGTGGAATCTGCATAACGAGATGTGTGATGTCGCATCATTGGAATCCAACTAAGAAGGAGATTGAAGACTCGTTAGATAGAAAGATCCACGAATTAACGACACAAGAAAATAGGAATCCATGATTGACAAAGGAAGAATGGTTGAAATGATATTTGTACATAGAAATTCACGAAATCTTCTTCTGTTCTTTCCCAATTGAATTGTATCAGTGGATCATGAAGTTCGCAGACATGTAGGGATGGTGGAGGCTTAACGATCCAATTATCTGGACCCCAAAGTTAGTAAGGAAGTTAGAAGCATTTGAAGATAAGATCACACGTGTTGTCAATCATTGGCTCAACTATATCATAGTAGGGTTTGTGAGAGAGTTTGCAGTTGATACTTCAGTCACCTACAGTGAAGAAAAGCACTGCTATTTCAAGGGACCGCAAGGTAAGCATTTGAAATCACTAAATACTTGGATTAAGATGCTCTTGTGTGAAAGTGGGTCATGCAGTTACCTTCATGTTTGGTGCTACACGAAGTGGGAAGTATTTCAAGGATGGAGGAAGAAAAGGCCTTGAGTATAGCCTACTGATTGAGCCTCCTTTGAGTGATGACGAAGGAGAAATACAGGCTTCTCTGCTGAGCACTATTCAGTTGATAATATAAGGTTTCCCATGAATACCTACACTGCCTCCATCCTCACCTCCACCACTTACCCCATCACCCACACCACTGCCACCTCCACCACTGTTCAACATGGCAAACTCTGTAAAACCTATATTCAAGGGCTTAGGAAATGATGATCCATACCAGTTTTGGTTCGTCGCGAAGGCTATATGGGAATCTTAGGGTATCACGTATGATAAAATGAAGAAAGAAACATTCATTAGTGCTTTGGAGGGCCTCAGACTAACGTTGTACATTAAGTACAATATTGATAACCCAACATCCGTGTTGGAAGATATCCACACTGCGTTGAATAAGGAATTCAGTAGACCTAAGTCTCAAGTGCAATCCATTGTGGGATTCAAGGAGATCATGATGAAGCCTTGGGAGACACCCTGGGATTTGGATGAAAGATTGAAGTGTATGATCCATGAAGCCAACATGAACCTAATGAATGGACAACACCGCGAATGGTTTGTGACCTCACTCATTACTCACCTAAGGGTTGCGTTCTCACAATAGAAGATTTGGACTAAGGTGCAAGATTTGGAAATCAGAATGAGACTACACGAGACACCAATGCAGGATGTTAATCTTGGGGTTTAGCATATTCAAACGCAGTTGTAGAACCTTTGCCTTGAAATGCAAAGCCTGAAGAAAGACAAAACAACTCGGCCAAAGGCACGCAAAGAAGTCTAGTCCCTGAAATAAAAAGGTCAAGGCCATGATAAGGATCACTATCTAGTCTTTGTGAATTATGTTGCAGTAGGTGTACCAATGCCTCTAAGGCCAGAGGCTATAGCAAGGCTAAGTACAGGGCCCGTGCTATGGTGTGTTATATGCTAGGTAGCTGGGAAACATGCTACTAACAGTTGCCATTCACTACAAAATTCGCCACAATAATTTTTCTACAATTTATGTCAATGAGTAGGTCATGACGAGTGCAATTTCCATAGTTACAAATTAATGATGGATGGAACACCTATGAGGGTGCAGGCAGAAACACGGCCTCTGGACCATGGCACTAGGGGAGTGCAAGGTGAGTATCAGGGGCATGGTTGAGGCTGAGGTGGAGGAGGGCCTAGTAGAGGCCAAGGGTAGCTTATCTATTACAATTGTGGAGGACGAGGACATTACATGAGAGTCTACCTAAATTTGACGTGACTGTCATGCTACTATTGTACTTAGTTTGACCAGGCGACTAAGAATTGCCCTATATTATTGGCTAAGATTCACGAATAGGTAGCACGACCTCCGCAGCCAACTCAAAACCTACAGATGATGAGGGCTAAGCTTCACGAGCAAGATTCGAAGGTAAAAATTATGCTACAGAGTGGAATGATAGCTAGTGAGGATAAGGGGAAGAAACCTGAAAAGCGTGAATGCGTCTGCAAAGCACCGAAAGAGGAGACAAGGTTTAATCTAGAACGTGCAAAAGAAACATTTCGCTGAGGCCTTTACCTCAGGAAGTGAGGAGAAACTGGTTAAAGAAATAGACTCATACATGATTACCACGTTCTTCGAGACCTACACAAAACTACTCCACAATAGTAAGGTTATGAAGGGACTGCACAAACTGATCAATCAGTGCATTGGTAAGGACATCGCTACTGGAAAACCACGCATAGTCAAAAAGCTTGGTAACTATAAGACAAGGAATAAACATGAGATGAGACTCACCGTGCAGATACCAGAATACGAAATGGACTAGCTTATCTTGGGTCTAGCATCTGACAGGAATGCTTTACCGAAACAAACATGGGAAAGAATGGGAAGACCTATGCTCTAGTGGTCTCTAATCTAGCAAAGGATGGAAAATCAAGCGAAAATTATCCTAGTGGGAAGGCTACAGGGGCTAATAGTTGACATCAAGGGCATGATCACACTGGAGGATTTTGCAGTAATACAGATTGTGGATGACAAAAATCCCTACCCCATGCTCTTTGGGATTGATTGGGCCACTTACATGAATGGGGTAGTCAACCTAAAGAAGTGAAAGATGATATTTGAGAAGAAATCGCTCCACGTAGTGGTGCCACTAGATCCTGCAAGAAGGACCGCACCATATAGAACCGGACTGTGATTATGAAAGTGATGATGATTTGGACTAGGTTTACAAATAACGGTGTGAGACCAGGATTGGATGAATTTGATAGCATACATATGTATTCCATGGGACTGCGAGAGCTCCTTCACATTAGATTCAAACAAAGAACTAGAGCACTCACAAAACTAGCTACATGAAGTATCTACGCATCGTTGTAATATGATGACCAAGTCGTTGCATTGCATATCATCACAGGTAAGAAATCTTCCTCACTGTGATGGGTTAACTAACGTTGATCACTTTTTGGATGCATTTGAAAGTGAAGTGCCCAAGAAGCATCACTTCTAGGCATTCGTTGGGCACTGTGTACTACATCTGTAAGATGGTGGGTTACACACAATGACAGTTTTCAGGATTGGCTTGAATATAAAAGGATGATGAGGATACACTTTGGCCACCCAAATGTACGACTAACAAAAAATTACGATGGGAGTAATGATCAATGCGATCATTTGGCCAAATGGGCTGAAGTATATGGAGTAAAGCCATAGCTAGAGTGGGTCAATATTTTTTGTCATAACTTGGATATTATGCCAATTAATTGGTACTTGGAGATAGAACTCCCTCTTGGAACTAAAGAATGGAATGTTTTATGCCAAGGATATTTGAAGACATTCAATTTCGAAGATGGATTTGAATCTACTAATAAAGCATTGTAGGAGGTAAATACAATCATCTTTAGGATACTGCAGGATGCTCTAGACCTGATTCAACCTGATTAGATTACCCAGCTGAGCCACACGCTGGAGTGTTACAATGTAACAACAAAAGAAGAAGACCAAGACCCGCGAAATATTAATATCATGGAGACTAAAGTTCACCACAGAATTGAAGGACCACAGCTAGAGAACCAAGACATAATTGAGGTACTCAAGACCAGGGAGGTGAACATCGGCATGGAGGCAGAACCAAATTTTGAAAATATTGGTGACTATTGGGATGAAGTGACAGTAGATGAGGTTGCTGAACTACTCCACGAATATCAGGACTTGTTCCCCACAAAGTTTTCTGATGTGAAAGGGATAATAGTAGACCTGGGTGTCATGAATGTCACGTTACAACTGGATGCCAAACCTGTGAAACAAAGCCCGATGAAACTTGATGAAACTTTTAAACACAATATGTGTGTGTATATATATGTATGTATGTGTGTGTGTGTGTGTGTGTGTGTGTGTGTGTGTGTGTGTGTGTGTGTGTGTGTCTATTGGATCTAGCTCCATTTATATAGCGATTTGATTTGTTGTATAGCAAGCTTGCCTACTCCGAGGCCGATTCTTTTACACTTCTTCCTTTGTTATTCTAATATATAATAAATAAATGCTTCATTTCTTTTAGACTTTGCAGATAAGAGAGGCTCATTAAGGTTGAACCCTTGCAATGATTGTTAGACCACACATTGTGATAAAAGTGATAAATAAGATTAAACACAATATAAGCTACAACATCTGGCTCCAACTAGGGATAGTGCTTTTTCCACATAAGTAATAAGAACCGTAGATTAGTGCCTTATCTATTGGGCATGGAATCATATATTGCTTCACCAAACATAGCTATGTGGGAATTTTGTATAGTGATCCCACACCGATATCTGCAGTGATAAGATGCTTGCACTTTGATAGCAAAATATTGAGAATCATAGATCAGTAGCCTTAGTTCGGCATGGAGTCCAAAATTGTCAAAACCCTAAAATTTGACAACTGAAACCTAACACTCTTGAAGTATGACACCTCTACAAACCATTTCCAACTGGGAAAGTCACCCTTATTCATCAACTAATGATTAAATTGAAGAACTGCAACTGAAAACCAAATGCTCAACACCTAAGATTATTTATGTAAAAGTTCATACATATGCACATGATTGATATCCATCAGGTGAATTCAATCTTCCAATGGTACCAGGTTAGCATTTGGGTGCTTAGTTTAGAGCCATTCTACTAGTGAATCTTTAAAAAACAATTCATTCTGAATAAAAAATAAATTATGTATAAAAGCAGTTCACAAAAAAGACTAGGAGTATATCCACAAAATGATATGTCTAGACTGCTGATAAATTCTTCCATGTAATCTACCATAGGATCTTCAAAAATATAAGAAAAAAATATGTTCTTGATCAACTCCAAAAAAGAAATTCTCTATGTGTGAAGGTTCTTGCTTGATTAAACCTTCTGTTGGGATAATATGTTCTACAAAACAATCAGCAACATCTTTAAGGAAATGATCTATGTCACTTTCATGTCTCCACTTTTCATATTTAAGCTTCAATTGAAAATAATTTGTAATTATAGCCTTAGGAAGAAAAAGAATTTTTTTCTCATCAATATATGACATTCGATCAACTTCAATAGATTGTTTACATCTGAGCGATGGGAATCATTATATTCTTCAATTCAATGGTATACAACCTCTTTATCAACTTCCTTTTTACATAAGATAGCTTCTTTTTCTATGATAGATGGCTCAATATATTGCTGTCTAGCATATCCCTCTTACTGGTTTCTTCCTGTATGTTCAATACCCAACTGATGAACTTGAAGAGCTTCATCCTACTCCCCATTTAAAACATTTTCGTTATAGATAGGAGGATCATCAAATTTAACAAAATAGGAAATTTTGGGATCTATTTGAAACTTAATCATTTCTTCCTCTTCTTGACTGTTGAGAAGAGATTCTTGATGCATGTTTGAACTTTACTCCATCTAAATACTCTCTTGATTTGCTTGGAACCGATTTAACTAATTATCTGCTTGGGATATTACTAGAGATAAATGTTTTATAAACTTCTCCACATCATTTTGAGAAAATGAAGCTCGATCTGCTTGAAACATAGTCAACCAATTCACTGCTTGGGAGATTATTGAAGAGAAATGCTTTATTAGCTTCTCCAAAAATGATAGTTCCTCACTTTCATAGACTTTCTCATAGTTAATCTCGCTATAACTTCTCTGAATTCTTGATATATTATCAGGAAGTTCATTAATTTCATCAACAAGGTTAGCTTGAGCCTTTAAAGTTTCTTTAGCATCATAATATTCACAACAACCTTCAAAAAGAAAATTGTGAGGATAATAAGTTCTAGAATAAGAATTGAATACTACATGGAAATGTTTCAAAGACGAAATGCTTGCAAAAGGCAGAGACCTGAACCAAACCCTAGCTTCTAGGTCCAAATAAAACAAAAACAACTTCATCTTCACATCTTCATGAATGATGCCCTGTTGCTCCATGCATTCATGAAACTCTTGGAGATGTTGAGCCGGATCTTCATATTCCTTTCTACTAAATTTTGGAAGATACTCATTCCACGCAGAAAATGCAGGCATATCATGAGGATAAACAGTGATCCCAGTAAAATTAAATGGATCAAATTTATGGACTAAGAATGTAGGGAGAGCGATTAAAACCTAGTAAAGAAAACTTCAAAATACAGTGGTGTCACCAATCAATTTTATAAGTGAAAATAATAGGTATGAATGTATAACCAACAACTAAAACTTGTCATTCTCAAGAAGCAACTTCAAACTTAATGATCCCAAGAGAAAGTGTTCTTATTCTATTTCTTTGCAGGATGGGGCCTTTGTTACAATGGAGTCACCTTTTATTGCGTTTATTCGAAACAGTCAAATATTTCCTCTTCACTAAACAACCAAAGGAAAATAGTGCAAACCGAGGGGAAAAGTGTTATTTTCTTTTTTGCCCGGCAACGGTGCCAATTACTATTGTACCTTAAGAAACCAATTTCCTGGCTGTAGAGAAATTTTTCTTAAGACATTAATAAATATTATTTAATGTCACTTATTGTTTGTTGTGTTCTCAAATGAAAGACCTAGAAAACTTGGTATTTTAACCTTTTATACATGTATGACCAAAACACATCAAAATGCCATTTGTTGCTAGATATAAATGATGAATGAAGAAAGCTTGAAGGAGAAGTTAAAGATCATATGTTGGTTTTTCATAGAAACTTCTATCTATAACTTAGAAGAATTATGAAAATGAGAATTGAATCCTATACAATATGTTGCTTAACACAAAAATTACTATCTGTGACTCTTGGAGAAGTTAAAGAAAATATGCTAGTCTTTCACAGAAATTATTATCTATAACTTAGAAAGGAAGGTGAAAAATTCAAGTATAGGAGCACTCTTTTAAGGAATTTTATCTTTATCTACATAAGAAAATAATGACCTGAAGCTTCATTACTAAACTTGAAAGAAGAAAACATAAGATGACACATAATAGAGAGCGTTACAAAATTATACCCAACAATTCATGGAAACTTCTGATTCTTTCATTAATCAACAATTATATCAAGAATTCAGTGGCCTAGTCTCTAGGTTCACCAAAATTTGAACCATCAACCCTTTATAATTCCCTTTTCAAGCTTTTATCTCTTCTATCAAAGTAGTTTTGGAACTGATTTCTTAGAACAACTAATAAACTGCTTTATAGAAGTTATAAAACTATTTTCTCTTTGAAATTATTCAACTTTATTATATATACAATATTAAGACTCAGAAAATATATAAACCATGCCAAAATCTTTGAAAGAGGTCGATATATATATGTCGAGAATGATCTGATTGGAAAGAACACCAAATAACCCGACCAATCACCTTTTCTTTGGATTCAGCTTCAACACTAATTTTCCCTTTATTCAGTAGAGTTAATGCAAACCTTTGCTAATTACAGATCTTAAAATGAATTAGATCTATTGCATAAACTATAGAATCTGACCATTCGGCTTTTAAATATGCCTTAATACCTTTACAGACTTCATTATACATAGATTTGTATTTAATAATTCATCGGGTCTGAAACCCATTGCAATCGAAATTGGCACTTTCAATTAGGGTATTAAGCCAAAACCTTAACAAATTGCGTTTAGCAGACCCGCCAGAATTAGAGACGTGACATATATATGTTTTCGGGTCCGACGTTCAGTGATTTACAATACAGATGAGACTTTTAAACACAAATATATATATATAATATATATATAATATAATATATATAATATAATATATATATATATATATATATATATAATATATATATATATAAAATATATATATATATATATATAATATATATATCTGGTCTAGCACCATTTATATAGCAATTTGATTTGTTCCTATAGCAACCTTGGCTACTCGGGCGCCGATTCTTTTACACTTCTTCCTTTGTGATTCTAATATATAATAAATAAAATTCTTCATTTCTTCTAGACTTTGTGGATAAGAGAGCCTCATTAAGGTTGAACCGTTGCAATGATTTTTAGACCACACATTGCGATAAAATGATAAATAAGCTTAAACAAAATATAAGCTATAACACATGGTGTGATGAAAAGGCCCGTCAAACCCCAGAAACATGGGCCATCCTGAATAATATTGTCTCTGGGCTCTGTTGAAGGGAATTTTACAATGAAAAAACCCTTTAAACATAGGTGTATTTCACAATCTAGTTACCAATTAGTCAATATCCAATGAAATAACTCCATGGGTTTTGGCAAAAAACAATTAAAACGAGAAATAATTGCTTGAGATTCAAACGCAACACAATGCTCATCTGTTTTTGAATTTTCTATAGTAAATTCTAGAATATAGTTCAAAAGCTTCACAATGTATGGGCTAGGGGATGTACCAAGCTATTTTTCTGGTTCTAATGTGGTTCTTTCCCTTGCAATATGTTCTTGAAAGAGGGTCCTCCATTTGTTTTCTTTTGTTTGGTTTCTGTGTTTTTGAAGAAATGCACCCATAGCCATTTCCAACATTTAAGTTTTGGTTGGTTGATCCCACACCACTCCTTAATCTCAGATTGATGATTATCGAGGATGTTGGTTGAATATAATATTCTTGTAGAAATTAAATTTAATGTAAAGCTCTGCCTTTGAAAATCAGTGTCTGCCTTTGAACAGGATATCCAACTTGTTGCGTGATGCCAAGTTTTAGTTGCTGCAAATTATCTACTAGATTTACCCATTAAAAAAGAGAATGCTCAATAGGAAGTTTAATAAAACTTTGAAACTGGGTGGGCATTAACATGTGCTTGTAGCCATTCTTCCCCAGTTTTCTTGCATTCCACACTTCAATGGGGGCGCAGAGAGCCACAAGGGGCCAAATTATGCGAGTGATGGCAGGACATGGTGCCAAGACCTTCACTTCCACCTCAAAACATGGCTCACGGGTTGGCTGATCCAAGAGAGAGCTCGATTTGCAGTGCAGACAACTAGAACCATGGCCCAAAAATAGAGAAACCTGGAGAAGTTGAACCGTTTGATCTGAACACTCCCCTACTCCCGTGTTCTAATATAGCTCCACCTTCGAGTCACTCAGATAAAAATTGGCTAATGTGGGAGCCATACTTTGAGCATAGGCCACCTCTAGGTTCCCTGGTACAACTTTACAAGCTACTAGGGGTCGATGATCGGGCTGAATTGATTCCACCACCTTCCATAGAGTCACCTCACTCGTCCACTACACAGAGCGCCAGGGAGCCCCCTGTGACCCCTCAAAATGATGCAGCCATGTAACACTGACCTCATGGGGATGGAACCAAAGGAGGAAGAGGTGACCTGTATTTCTTGGATCATCATGCGAGAGCGCCTGCAAACATGGCCTGACGGCTCCTCCCAAGAAATTGTTTTCATGATGAGAAACCCTAGTTCCCATTTGCACCATTTCTTCTCCTCATTCCTGTGATGTCTTTAGAGCTATACCTCCCTAACTTATTCTCCATTTACACCATTTATTATCCTTACAGAAGGTAAATATTACATCATATATTTTAGAACAAGATCAACACGTATGGTATCAATGACTTTCCGAAAGGAAAAAAACTTCTATTGTATCTTTTTCCATTTTTAGTCAATTGGTAAATCTTCATCAAAATGGTCCAATTACAAAGCACATTCAACAATACAAAAAAAGGAGTCTTAGGGAAAAGAAAATTTCAAAGGATTATTTGCTAGACCAATTTTTGGGAACGTTAATAGAAAGTATCCATTATGAGGTGTGCCACTTCAAACATAAAATCCATAGTGCATGCTTTCAATCTCAAATGAAGGATAAAAATAAAAATATGGCTACTCTAAAATTGGCCACTAATAGCTATAGAGAAAATCATGCTCCGTCTCCTAAATCGAAAATAATGATACCTCGAAAAATGGATGAAAGAAGAGCATAGGGCCTATGTTTCAAATTTAATAGTAAATATAGTAAGGGGCATAAACATGGTGATAAGAAATTATTATACATATATTGTGAAGATGAATGAAATGAAGATGTGGAATTGTCACAATATCTATAGCTATAGGTCACTACTCCAACAATATCATGCCATGCATCTCCCAACATTGATACTCCAAAAATCCTCATTATCTAAGGATATATCATAAAAGGAAAGCGTAAAAATATTGACTAATTTAGGTAGTACCCATAACTTCATCAATTACAAGTTGACAAAATTTATTACCTCCTTTCTATTTCTAGCACCAAAATTTCAAATAAGGATTGTAGATGGAGGTACCATAAACTGTTCAACGAAGCACCATAGTATTATGGTGAATATGAGAAAGTATTTATTATATAGTCTCCTAATCACAATAAAAGTGAGTGGTTTTGATGTTTTATTGGGGGATCTAATGGCTAGAATCATTGGAAATATAATCCCTTAATTTTCAAAATAAATTGAACATATTTTCTTTATATGGAAAGGGAAATGATCTTACAAGTGTCCAATGGAAATGTTGTAAAGTTCTAATCTTTAGTAGAATGATGAAATTTATAAAATAGAAATACCATGTTGTAATTTTACATTAGATGATCAAACATCTATATTCTCTTCTTTGGTTAATATCTAAGAAGTTCTCAATAGTCATTCCAAGGTATTCGAAGAGATTCTTAAGAGTTTTCCATCTACTTAATATCATGACCATGCTATTCCTTTGCAACCTAAAAATGTATCACCTAAAATTAGTCTCTCTACATAACTATATTCATACAAGAGTTATATTGAGTGTATGGTTCACGTAATGTTAGAGGTTCACACCATTCAGCCTAGCTAGATTTCCTTTTCTGGACTAATGGCCATGGTTATAAAAAATGATGTTTCATGGGATGTGTGCCTAGATTATAAGCCTCTCATAAAAACATAGTCAAAGATAAGTTTTCTATTCCTCTCAATGATGAATTCAAAGCAATAATTTTATTTACTAATTTGAATCTCCATTTTGGATATAATCAAATCATAATGAGGCAAGAACAGATTTCCCACATAACCTTTGGAGCACATGAAGGTTATTATGATTTTTTGGTCGTCTTCAAGAATTACTAATGCACCTTAAATAAGACATGATGAATTCTATTTTAAAAAATGTTCCTTAGAAGTTTTGAGCTAGTACCTTTTGGTTACATACTAATATACAACAAATCTTCAGAAGAGCATGAAAATCATGTTGACAATGTCTTAACACAGTTGGAAGAGATGTAACTACATGTAGAAACTTTCACATGTACCTTTAGGGTTCAAGAAGTGTATTATTTGGTTCATACTATATCCTGTAAAAGTGTCAAAGTGCACCAAAACAAAATCAAACCTGTGAGGGAATTTTTAATCACCAATACTTTGAAAAAGCTAAATGGATTCTTAGGATTGAAAAAATATTACCGTAATTTTGTCAAGGATTATGATCAAATAGTGACACCTTCAATAAAATTAATAAAGAAAGTGTTTTCTTGGAATAAATAATTGACTATAAAACACTTCATTATGGAGTGTGTTGCTTCAAGACATGTCATTGGTGCAATTTTGTTGCAACAAAGATGGCTCGTTGCCTTTGAAAGTAGTGAAACTAAATGAAGAAAATTACTCAAATCCATATATGAGAAAAGAATGTTATCCATACTATATGTAATTAAGAAATTAAATCCATATCGAATAGGAAGACACTTTAAAATAAAATAGATCATGATAATTTGAAATACTTCTTGCAACAAAGACTATCTCTAGAGGAGAAACAAAAATGAGTCACATATATTCTAGGTTATGAATTTAAATTTATCTACCAAAAAGAGAGAAAAAATATATTGTGGTAGATGCACTCTCAAGGAAAGTGGAAAATAAAAAATGTTTACCATGCACTATTTCCATTCTTCAATATACTAGGTAGAAGAACAAAGGATAGAATAGAAGAAATACGAAATGTTATAAGGGATCATGAAAAAACTACAGGAGGACCCTGATATAATAGAAAAATATTTGCAGAGGAATTATTTGTTGTGGTATCAATACCACTTATACTTTTGTAAGAATTATCATATCAAATAAAATGCCCATTTGGAATTACACACTTCCCCTATGGTAGGAAATTCAGTGTTCTTTAAAACATAGCATAGGATCAACAAATATTTTTGTGTAACTTCTTAAAGAAGATGAAAAGAAAAATTGCGGTTGAATGTATGGTATGCGAACAGAATAAGTTAGATATAACAAGAACACAAGGCACCTACAACCATTAACCACACCAAGATACCACTAGAAATAAATTTCAATGGAATTTATTTCATGTTTACCCAAATATGAGTGAAAGAATGTCATGATTGTATTGGTATATTGAATGAAACAATATGTATATTTTCACTATATTTCTCATCCTTTTAAATAAATCATAGTGGAAAAAGAATTCATGGAAGCAATGCAAAATTTAGATGGAGCACCAAAGGTTACTATAAGTGATGGAGATCCAATTTTCACTAGATATTTGTGCACTGAATTTTTTTCTTGTTCAGACACTCAATTCGCTCACATCTCATCTTACCATTCTCAGTTGTAAATAATTTTTTAGAAGTATGTCTACATTTCTGTGCACCTAGTAAACATACGCAATGGGTCGAGAGGGTTAGATTAGAAAAATGGTGGTACAACATATCCTTCCACACTTCATTAGAATGTATTCATTTATCGAATTTTATCAAAATCATCCTTCTTTTCTCACATCACCTTTGAAAGGGACAATAAAGGCTCAAATAGTTTAGAATGAGACGATGCACTAACAAAAGGTTATCAAACAATTGAAGGAAAACTTGTTTGTAGCACAAAAGTGGATGAAACAACATACATATGTAAAGACCTAAAAAATATCACAAGTATTCATACTGAAATTTTATGTGGGGGGAATAACTAAAATACCTTAGCATCAAGGAATCTCTAAATTTTTTTAGAGGAATAGAGTAAAGGATGAAATTTTTTCTTTTTATTTTTAAAATGTTCAACATATACAAATATTAAATTAAACTTTCGAAATATTTGTAATAAAACTAAAATCCATAGATTATTAACTTACAAAATTAAAAACAAACTCATAAATTTCATTTTCAAGTTGATCAATTAAAAAAAATAAAAAATGAGGAGAATAAAAAAATTATTTAATTGAATTTTATAAGAATATTATATTAAAGTTTATCTCAATACACCATAATTATAATTAACAAAATTGATTTTATTAAAATAAGAGTAGCATTACACATATTAATATCAAATGTAAACATAATGGTGTAGTCTAACTATTGAAATTTTGTCTTTACTAGTTAGAATTTGTTGATTTTTTTTGGAAAAGATTATGTGTTTTTGAGTGCATAACTAAATTCAACACTATAGAAAAATTTAGGAAATCAAATTGTCTAAATAACATATCTTAATAATATTCCAAAACATCCTTGTTAAATTTCGAGAAAAAGAACAAAAAATGTCAGCCAAAAAAATTAACTAAACTACGTTAAGAATAATTCATAAAACAAATAGATTTCATAAATGAACTAACTGTTAAAAGAAATTTGAACATTTAGAATTTTAGGCCTAGCAATTTTATGAATACTCTTCCAACCCATATTAATTGGTGTAAAGGAATGTGAATAGTCATGGGGAGTCCAAGAAATCTTAAAAGTTGAATCCAACATCATATATATAACATATTTAAATGTATAGTTTGTGAGTAATATGTATCACACAATTAACCCAAATTAATCTATTATTTGTGTGTGTGTTAAAGAGTGGTATTAAAACTTGTTAGCTCAACACCTATGAACTCTTCCATTCTGAGCTTAGTATTCAACAGTAACTTGGGTTTGTTCTACCCATCTATGTGCTCATTTTATATGTGTCTTGATAAATTTATTTTGCTTGCCAAAAGTATATATATGTACCTAACATGCCCATCTATGTGCTCATCTAACCTGCCCATTCCTATTATTATGTGAGTACTTTTCCCCTGCTAGTCTAACATTCTCATTGTTTGACGTGTAAAAAGTTTGTCCCTTTGCTAAGTAATGCAAGTGTTCCCTCTACTTTTTTCCAATGTTATGCCTTGCTGCCTCTCTACCAAAACTTGTGTACTTTTTCTATTGGTACTCAACACTTCATAGTCTTGAGTCTCGAATATGGTCGTAAACATGTGTATGTTTTTTTGTTGGTTATCAACACTTGCATAGTCTTAATTTGGATCCTAATAGTGAATCTAGTAATTAATTTAACCAATGTGGCTTTGGCATAGGTAAAAAAAAAATCTTTTCGTTTGTGGAGAAAAACTTGTTCTTGTCACTAGTGGACAATTCTCTTCTCATATCAAAATAAAAACATTGTTCATATCATATAATATATATCAGCTTAGCCTGGTTAGGAAAAAGTTATCTCAGTAGTTTTATTTTGTTTTCCTATAACTTTTGGACTCTGGCTTATAGTAGCAACATATGAGAAAATAGCATCGGGGCTAGTAATTGAATTAAAGTGGGACAAAAAATCATATCAATGTCAATGGGGGAGCACCTCGTCTTTGTTTGTGTCCACTTTCATTCATAGTATTATGCTCCAACAGCTAATATGAAACCTTGTCAGTATACATTCTAACTGTCCTTGAATGCATGATGACTGTCAATGGAAGAATCATGGTGAGACACCAGATGAATGTGTAACATTTGTGGGAGTTATGGTGTTAAGAAAAGTTGTTGCACTATATTCACATCACCAGTGTCCTGTTGAAGGAGATGACACAACAATTCTCGCTTGTCGATCAATGAATTACATACCATTCCTTGTTAGGATGCAGTGGAAATTAAATCATAAATTTAAGTACCATGAAATGGAAGGAGAACCAGTTTCGAGCCCTAAGTCCTTTAATATATCCGAACTCCTAGATGAAGTACACATCTTCTTTAAGATACAAAAAGTTGGAGAACACTTGGTGGCAAACCATCTGAATCAAACATCTATGGTGGATAAGAGTAATGACAAGGTTTTCCAACACATGATTTTGAGAATGTAATAGAATTAGTTTCATTCATGGAATATGCAATGAAAGAAGAAACAACGCAATTGTTTCAAATTTGTACCCCATGATCGTAGTCTTTCTCATTCATCTACAATTGATTTTTAGATGAAGCGTTTGGAAATACTAGGGAAGTTGGGGTGATCCTTGAATATGGTAGAGAATATATGTCTTTGCCTAAAGGGTCCATTGGGGAAAATGGGTATGCAACTCATAAATCGAAGCTCATTCAAGTATAAAAGCTCTCAAGACATCTATGCAACCTTCATTTGCACTCCTACCTTTTTAAACCTCCTTAGCAAAAGAAGATTTTCAAATTTCTAGCCAAATTAAGCAAAACAAGGCTAGAGGGCACATGTAGACAAGGAAGGGTGCATTTGGTCTCGTTGTTGAGTGTTTTCTAGAAAAACCAGTGCATTTTCTAATGGCGTTGTGCACCTGTAGCTCAAGGGCGCGTTTGTCTGGGAAGACCAAAAATTGCCCAGAACATCCTTCATTTGCTCCAAGCTTCGAAAATTGTCATCAAATTCTCCAATAAATGAGTTAGGTGGGAAATACATTCACTCCTCCACTCCATTGTTGATCTACATAGGATTTCATATTCACTTGCTTCCATTACTCAACTCAAAACCCTAGTAACATATTTTTACTCTTAAATCACATTTCTTAGGATTTCATTGCCACTCCCACGACTTAAAGACTGACCCCTATCACCTCCCTCATACCACACATCCCCTTTCCCTCCTCTTCAAATCTCCTCACATTTTTCCATATTTCTCACATCCATAATCGATTTTATCATCTCCCTAAGGTTTTGACAACAACAAATCATGGCAGAAGAAGAGCACAGAAGTCAGAGTGAGGAAGAAAGACAAGAGAGGGGGAAATATAAGAAAGGAGGGAGAATCCTCAGACATGAGCCAACCAACACCAAAGAACTCATGGAATCTCCCATGATTGTGGCAAGCTTTAAACATATGGGTTGTTTTGGGTTTTGTCAGAAATGGGAAAGGCTCTAGCATCATCCTGAGTTGACCAGCTTATTCATCACCAAAATCAATGGCAACTAGGAAACCCTTGATGCTGTCACCTTCACTGTATCTCCTGCTATCATATCGGCTACCACTCGGATCCCAAATATTATAGAAAATGGTTTAAACAAGGAGAATTGGATCATTTCTATTATGAGCCATATCTTAAACCAAGGTAAAAGAATGAGAGAAAGAGTATTTTTCCTTTCTCTTACCCCCTAGATAGATATTCCAGTGATTAAAATCATCATCAAGTACTTCACATGTGAGGGTAGGATTTCTAGACTCTATTCCTACCATATTTGGTTGCTAATGCATTTCACAACAGTCAAAATGCTCAATTTGCCCTGCTATATTTATGGGGACATTGACAAGATGTCATTCAATTCCCGAAGGAAGGATTATGATCATAAAATGCATAGTATCATTCACCACTCTCTCAAGATGATACTCCTACAGCACCTTGATCAACTTAACATTGCATTGGACACTTTCATATCCAATGAGATTTTCATAGTCCGACTTATTCAACATGGCCAAGAAGCACCTTCATCTTCTCTACAATCCACCTTCTTTCCTCCACCTCAACCCATACATCATACATCTTCATCTAATGAGTTAGCCACACCATCACCTCCATCATCACCATTTCATGATCCTATTAATTCACCTAGTAGAGGTGAAGGTAATGGGCAAGATCATATTGATCATGGTGAGAGAAGTAAGCCTAAAAGCATTGGTTTAGGTACCATGGCACATACCTATCAGAGAGGGCATAGGAAAGTGTTTTCCCCACTGATTGTGGGAGGGGCCTTTCCATCTTCATCAATAAAGAAGGTACAAAGGGGTAAGGAAAAGGTTATAGAGTCATAGATCCAGCAGCAGGAAGACGTCCATGAGATAGAGCATGATTTTCAATTAGTTGACTCAAAAACATGATGAAAGTGACAACACAGCCATTGTGATCAAGGAGAAGATAACAAACAATTTGAGGTCAAACGTAAGCTTATGGAGATTCAGTTCATAAAAGAAAAGAGAGAGGGTGAAAAGTCTAAGGCATTACTTGCTGAGGCATACACACAGTACCGTGAACAACTTGATGAACAGGTATTGAGAAGAAGGCCAAGGACTAGAGGTCTAAAGAGAGCTTTGGAGCTAGAAAGGAAAAGGGAGGCAAAACTAGCCAATGAGGTCACCTTGAATGAGCAATTTGCCTAAATGGTAAATGAGGACCAGGAACATTGGCTCGAGAGGGTAAATGGTTATCTTGAGAGCCTCTTAGAAAAGGCCAATAGGGATGTTGAGATTCAGAGAAGGATGGCGAAGTACTATGCCATGAGAAACAAAATTGCAAGAGCCAAACTCAAAAGAGCCCATTAAAAAATTGAAGCCTTGACAAAGAAAGAGGATGAAAGGAGGCTAGATATTCTTGCCTAGGCATCACTCCATGCCTCAAACATATGATTAGCTATCGGCCCACCAATTTTTACCATTTTTGAACAAATTTTGCAAGTTATGATTTTATCCTTTTTTGAAGTATTTTTAGTAGGGTGAAATAGTCAAATGCGTAGAACCTTTGGCATTGCGCTCATTTTTGGGGAATCCAATGAGAAAATGGTCAACACCTTTGGATTCAGAGTGATGAGGACATGCACCCTGTGCATTTTCTAAGCAGTTGGAGGAAAATTGGTTAACCAAAAGAGTAAAAGACCATAAAAAAACCACCTTTCTGCCTCTTTTTTGGCCTAGTTGTTGTGTGTTTACCAGTCTTGGGAGATTGGAAATTTGATAGGGAAAATGAGCTCAAAATTAAAACATGAATTCATATCTAGAAAGTAGACCCGAAGGGCTTTCCAACAAGCTATCTTGGAGAAAATTTGGACACACCCAAATGCAACTCTAAACTTGAAGGTTGCATTTGACACTGAAAGGGTACATTTGACAGTTCAAGGGCACATTCTATCATCATTACTCTTAGCCCATGTCAGAAAATTCATTGCCCAAGAGCTCCATTCGATAACCACGCCCAAAAATCACTACTACAATTCAATTTTTATGGTGGGAAGAACTCATTGGAGCTTACAACTTGTTAGAATTTTCGTGCAAGGATAAATTATGATGGTTGCGTCAAAGTTCAAACCCAAACACTGGAATTTGATTTGGTGTGGTTAATAAAATTGTGATTCTCTTGTAACTCCTCCTGAAGCATAATTTAATCCTCCCCTTCGTTCTCTTCCTTTGAAGAAGAATAAGATGATTGTCATGGGGAACTTAATGGAGATCCTGTGTTTGTCATCCAAAGCAAATGAATTATTGCTCCCTGCATTCATTCATCCTACATGTATGATATTTTTGGGTTCCCTTCGATGTACTCTACTTGACATTTGGCTAACACACAAAATCTCCAACCATCAATTCATGCTCCATCTCTCATACTTATTTATTTCATTCCAAGGAACAATTAGGCATATCATTGAAATGAGATCATACTCCAAACACTTAAGGTTATAATTTGAGAGAGTATTCGGAGCTATAACAGTCGAGGTCTTACCCTATTTGCAACCATTTTTTGAGAAACCATTGGATTCCCATAGCATATTGCAGTAAATGTAAGTTTTCATGCTTGGAATAATTTTTAAACTATTTTTCAGTTCAGATTCAGAGTATCTTTTTATTTTAATTTGCATATATTTTTTTTAAGTTTCTGAATTACATTGTTAATACAATCTATTATTTATAACATAATCAAAATCAACAAGGTCACTCTTATCGATATTCAAATCTATTTCGAACATGCGTAGGAGAAGATTGAGTTTCCTTCACTTGAGTCACAATTCCAAGAAAGACGAATTATAGAGAAAGAATAAACATTATATATTCGTTCTTTTTTAGAACAATTCTCCTTTACTGTTTGAGAAAGACTTTTATCAAGACTCAGTACATAATCTAACATAAGGAGCATGTAGGTATAGGAACATATAGATGTAGGAGCATGAGGACATCATCTCTACAAGACATCATCTGTAGAAGACCTTAGTTTTCCTACCCACTTCATCAATTAATGGTCATCTTTAAACCATCATCATGTAACACTTTGAATTTCTAAAAGGTTTTAGCTTCTATCTGGATTCAAAATTATTATAGGATGTTTTTGAACTCAAGTTCCAAAGATGGTTGCTACTCATAAAACACAACCAATAGAAGACTTCAGTTTCTCTATTTCATTTAGCTAGTGGGCTTCCTTAAACCACCATTTCATAGAGCACATCTGACCACTAGCTAATATCCACCTTTGTATTTTAGCTCTCTTGACTCATATACCCTCCTTTGAATTAAATGTTGAAATTAATTGAAAATATTGTATTATTGGAGAGAGTTTTCTTATTTGGTGTATAAGTATCCCTAAATTAGGATTAGTTCCTATTTTCTAGGAGTCAATTATAATCTCTGTAAAATGATGTAACTTATATATTTCTGATTTTATGATTAATGGAGGAGAGTGTTCTCTGCTTTGGGTAGTCTCCAAGTGAAGCTTGCTCACCTGTGAGCTGTTAGTTTTAGATTATAAGTTTAAGCTCCCATATTTTGACATGGTACCAAAGATGGTGTGCCTTGATGGCTGATTTGAGTGAGTTTGTGGCTGGTGTGCCTTAAGGGCAGATTTGAGAGACTTTGTGGCCGGAGTGTCCTAGTGGCATACTTGAGGGCCTTAGTGGTTGGAGTGCCTTAGTGGCAGGTTCGAGGGACTTAGTGGCAAAAGTGGAACCTTATTTTCTAGTTAATTCAAGAGCCTTGGTGGTTGGATGCATTGGAGCCTTAATGGCTAGAGAGATTTTTTTTCTCTATGTAAAGTTGTTACAACGCAAGTTTTCACCCTATTTTCCACACTGGTTAAAGAAGGGAGTAGCACGGGTTTTTGGAGTGAAAACACGTTGATCATCCTTCCTTAGAGTGATATTTCATAGTGTGCAATAAAACAGTGGGTCTGATATTTGAAAAATGCATTGGCGTAGAGTAACTGTGATTGGTTAGGTCGATCAATGTGGATCATGACCTAGATTAGTCGTGGGATCGTGGATCATGTTAATCGACTCATATTTCCATCTCTATCAATCGTAGATGTTGAGACAATATAGATTGCTTGGGAGATCATTATTTAGATCCTGTTGATGATCGTATCACATCCGAGCCTTGGAGACCACCTTAGATATTGCCCTCATTGGTAATATTTTTTTCTTGTTTTTTTTAGATGCCCTGTGTATTTTTTACTATTGGAGATTGAGGATCTAGTGGTAGATCCATATATCGATCTAGTCACAATGAATAATCATCTGGCAGAAGCATACCCGAATGAGAGAAACAAGCTCGATGAGATGAATTACTCAAGTTGGAAATTCAAATTGCAGACATTACTTGAGGTGCAAAGTGTGTAGAGGATTGCAAATTGAGATGAAATAAAGAGAACTCCAGCAGGAGGTAGAATAGCGGCAACAATTTAGGATTGGGAGAAGAGGTAGAATAAAAAAAAGTGTTGTTGAAATTATGAGTGAAAGATTGTATTATCCCTCACATCGAGAACACAAATACACAAAAGATATATGGGTAACTCTCAAGGATTTGCATGAGATAAAGAATACAAATCACTTATTCTTCTTGACAACAAAGATCCTCTCCATTAGAGTGGAGAAGAATGAATTAGTCACTACATTCATCTCTCTGATCAAAGACCTTAGAGATAAGTTGGGCAATATAGGATAGAAAGTGGAAACCAATGATCTTGTCACGATTTCCATGAATGGTATGATTGATTATTATCATATGTTTATTATAGGTTTGAATTCCAAGAGGAGAGCCCCCAATTTCAAAGAATTGACAGGGATATTGATGCAAGACAAAGAGAGGTAGATGACTCTGAAAACCCATAATTCATATCTCGCATTGATGGCAAAAAAAATGCCTTTCAGAGGGAAACCCATCACAGGACATAAAGGCAGTGGTACACCCCAAAGAAAGCCACTTCAAGGCATGTCTTCAACCATAATATATTTAGGAACCAAGTGTTTTTATTGTTGTAAATATGGTCACCTAGCTAAAAATTGTTATAAAAAGAGGGTTGATGAAGCCACACACAGGCATAAAAAACACATAGGGCACTTTGCTGATGAAGACTAGAATCATGAAGTCAAATTGTTTTTGTCTGATTCTTCTTTATCTATTGAAATTTATGATGCCAAACATGGTTTGTGGATTCAGGAGCTTCCACTCACATGTCAGGTAAAAGGCATTGGTTTGAAAGTCTTAAAGAAACCAACAATGGTGCTAATATCTGCCTTGGTGATGACAGAGCCTACCAGATCAAAGGACATGGAGACATTCTTGTGATTTTTCCTGATGGAAATATTAGACAAATCTAGAATGTGATGTATGTACTAGGAATTAAAAATAATTTAATCTTTGCTCCAATGATTGCAAATCAGAACCTAAAGGTAGAGTTTTTTAAAACCTATTGTTTCATTAAGTATTTGTTGGATAAACAAAAATGGATTTCATCTGGAATTCGAGTTGGAGGCATGTACAAGTTGAATATCACAAGTGTGCAACACCAAGCTTTGACTTCAACAATGATGAAAAGAGAGAATATTTGCATCAAATATTCAGATACATCATTCTTCCTTATTTAGTGCAGCTACAAAAGAAAGGTATGGTGAATCGACTCCCTGTTTTAAAAAATTCACATGTTAATTTTGATGGATATGCAATTCAAAATATGCACAAGGATGATTTTCTCTCAAGTTTAAATAGAAGAAAGAGAGATGTCCTAGAACTTGTGCACACTGATATATGTGGACCAATGTAGACAATATCATTAGGAGGAGCATAAAATTTCTTAGCATTTGTTTATGATTGTACAAGATATACATGGGTATATTTTCTCAGTAACAAAATTGATACATTTGAGTATTTTAAAGGGTTTATAAGTATGATTGAAAAGCAGACAGAGAAGGTCATCAAAATTCTCCACTCAGATCAAGGGGGAGAATACAAGCTGGCTGAGTTTATCAAATATTGCAGGGACAATGGAATATTTCAGCAATTTACAGTACCCCACACTCCACTACAGAATGGGGTTGCAGAGAGGAAGAACATAACTCTAGTGGAGTGTGCACACAACATGTTGAAAGGCAAGAACCTATCTAATGGTTTATGGGCATAAGTCATTAAGACTCCATTAGAGATTTTATACAGTTTTAAGCATGTAGTTAGTCATTTAAGAGTTTTTGGTTCAAATGTGTTTACTCATGTTACTAAAGAGAATAGGAAGAAACTAGATGTGAAGGCCATAAAATGCATATTTGTATGGTATTGCTCTTATTTTAAAGCATATAAACTATTTACTCCATCTACCCAAAAGGTGTTTGCGAGTAGAGATGCTATATTTCATGAGAATATTGATGAAGGAAACAAAGACAAGGGCTATGAGGGGTGGCACATTCCTTTTTTGATTGAGGAAAATAATGAGGAAATTAAAGAAAATCATGTGCAACAATAGCAAAAGGAAGAAACTAGTGATCTAGATATATTTAGCAAGCCAAGTCCGCTAGGGGGTGAGCAAGATGGGTGTAAGGCTAGTTTTCCACTAAGGAAATCAGGTAGGTAGACTCAATTACCAGCAAGGTATAGAGACCATTCTCTTATAACTAGTACTTGAAATGTTATTGAGCCCTTTAATTATAAAGAAAAAAGCCAATATGATAAATGGAGGGCAACCATGGAAGAGGAATAGGAGTCAGTACTGAAGAACAAAACTTGGGATTTAGTTGAATTGTCGGGAGGGAAAGATCCTATAGGTTTCAAGTGGTTATATAAACCTAAATTTAAATTAGATGGTAGTGGAGACAAATAAAAAGTTAGGTTGGTAGCTAAAGGTTACTCACAAAGATAACGAATTTATTATGAGGAAACCTTTTCTCTTGTAGCTCAGATAAACACTAGTGTATTGTTGATAGTTCTAGTGAAAAAGCATCAGTGGAGTCTACACCAAATAGATGTGAAGTCTGCATTTTTAAATGGAGAATCAAAAGAAGGGGTTTATTTAAAACAACTTGGAGGGTTTATCAAAGAAGGGAAGGAACATTTAGTCTACAAATTAAAGAAAGCATTATATGGCTTAAAACAAGCACCGAAGTCATGATATGAAAAAGTTCATTCATTTTTCCTGCATCATAGTTATAAGAGGAGAAAAAATGACGCAAATTTGTATACTGTGTTTGATGAAAAGGGAAAAATTGTTTTGATTTCTTTATATGTAGATGATCTAATTATTACAAGAAATGTTGATGTATTGATTAAAGAAATCAAAGTGCAGATGTCGCATGTTTTTGAAATGAAAGAGTTCAATGAATTACACTATTGTTTGGGTTTGGAAGTTGGGAGGGACTTTGGGCAGACTTTTCTCACTCAAGTGAAGTATGTCATAAGGTTATTAAAAAATTTCTGAATGGAGCAATGCAAAGTTACCTAAGTGCCTTTGCAGTAGAATATTAAACTTCAGATGATTCTAAAGAAGTGAATGCCACATTGCATAGATAGCTAGTTGGGAGTCTGATTTATTTGACTACTAATACACCAAACTTAACACTCTCAATTAGTATGTTAAGTCAATTCATATCAAAACCACTTGAGAACCATTAGGTAGCATCAAAATGTGTCTTGAGATACCTTCAAGGAACCATTGACTTTCGGATTAGGTACATTGATTCTTCTAATTTTAATTTGACAATTTTTCAAATTCAGACAGGGCAGGAAACTGGTTGACAAGAGATCCATAAAAAGTTATACTTTCAACATTGGGTTCGAGGTAATTTCTTGGAGCATCAAGAAACAAAGTGTTGTTTCCTTGTCTTCTGCAAAATCGGAGTATCGGGCACTGTGCATAGCCATGTCTGAGGCTATTTGGTTGAGGATACTTCTCCATGGTGATGGACAAGAACAAAAGCATGCAACAATAATCAGATGTTACAACCAGAGCTCCATCAAGCTCGCAAACAATCTTGTGTTTTACAAAAACACAAAGCATATTGATATTCAGTTTCACATTGTTAGAGACAAGATTCAATCTAAAGAAACTTTTATTGAATATTGTAATACTTGTGATACTACAACAAATATTTTTACCAAGGTCCTTGGGAGAATTAAATTTGAAATGTTTAGACAGAAGTTAGGAGGACAGGTGAACCCTTTCTCCATTAAGGGGGGGTGTTGAAATTAATGGATAATATTGTATTATTGGATAGAGTTTGTTTATTTGTTGTACAAGTGTCCCTAGATTAGGATTACTTTGTATTAATGGAGGAGAGCGATCTCTGCTTTGGACAATCTCCAAGTGCAACTTGCTCACATGTGAGACGGTAGTTTCAGATTATAAGTTTAGGCTCCCATATTTTAACATTAAAAGAGGTGGATGTTAGACAACTAGTCCATTAAAGTTGTTATGGATGAATGTGAACAATAACTTAAAATAATATAAAATTATTTAATAACCAAATATCATATTCGGTTTTACTAAATTTATGGAAGTAAACATTTTTAAAAATAAAAATTTAATGAATATCTGATATAACAAACATCCTAAAGGATGAATACTGTAGAGTAGCTAGGAAATTTATGAAGATGGTTTATAACGAGTCTCAATATTTGAGTGGTATTAATTAAAACCAATTTATATAGAAACATGTTTTTTCTATTGAAGTGCAAATTATGTTTTTAGAAAAAAATGGAGTGATATCTAAATGAAAATTTTAATTTCCTAGTAAGGGATAAAGATTTCCATAAATTTTAGTTGGCAATAAACTTGTGCAATTAATTTTTTATTTGTATTTCTTAAATTTTTAAAGAACACATAAATAATGGTAGACAATAATTCTTAGTAAAAATTAAACATTATTTATTAGACTGAAAATAACAAATGAAACGAGGATATTATATAAATAGCAATTCAACTTTTAAATTTCCAAAAATACATTCTAAAATTGGTTGGAATTTGTACTTTCTTTTTAAACATTCACACCCTCCTTCCTAATCATCACCTTCCTAATCTTCGTTAACATGTATGATCTTATTATAAATCAAAACATTTGAGTTTGAATGTCATTGGGTTTGAATGATAAACCAAATTTCCTAGGTTGAGAACCTCTTCATTCGTTTTTAAAGGTGGGAATGAAAATAATCTCTAAAATAAGAAGTCATTATGATTAGTCTTCTTTCACCCATGCTTATTGAGGTCACTTTAAAAGGGAAGATTAGATTTGGATCAAGTTAGTTATAAAGGAGGCTAAAAGCTAAATTATAATTCATTTAATTATTTAGAGAAATATTGTAAAGAAATATAAACATTGTTTTGTTTTTTTAATTTCATTAATTTTAAAAATAATTTTGATAAGTCCTTTAAACATAATCTAGAAAAGAGTTTAAAAATTTAAAGTTTTCCGTTTAGATCAGGTTAATTTTTACTAGCATTATTTTGATTAATATAATTATCATTTTTTATGCTAAAAATACTATTATTTGAATTTCCACAAAATATATACATTCTCAAATTTTTCAAATATTTACTAAAAAAAAATTCTCATGAAACTGATGTAGTGCTCGTTGCTTACGAGATCACCATTTGGATTCATTAAGATCCATCCATCATCATCATTTTATTCTAAGTAGATGATTAGTCATCAACATCCAGATAATCAGTTGGATTAATCAGGGCTTACTAGATAATATAACTCCAATTCTTTTAACCTTCTCTCAGATGTCAACGAACAGGCCATTGGAATCAATATATTCGCATCCAAAGCCTCCTCTGGTAACCCTCGGAGAAATTTTAAGAGATCGCTAAAAGGCAACTTCAACATATGGTTGTGAAATAACTTGAGCAGTGCCAGGCATAATCCTAAAATGGCCTTCATACCCTCGAAGAGAAAAACGTCCCAAATCCAGACAACTAATGGAAATGGTAAGTCTGCAGAGAAAGCAGTCATGAACCAACTGCTTGCACACGTCGCTGGCGTGATCATATGTCGCTCAAAATTCCTAGCCAATTCGGGCAACTGCTCCTTCACAAGAATTTCGAACTGAAAGAAATATTGGTGAAGTAGAGGCAGGTCCTCTAAATATAAACATTCAAGGGGTCTCCCTTATGTGAAGTACCAATTAGACATCACATTGATTGGAATAAGAGCCCCATATGGAGTATTGGCCCAATTTTCATGTATTCTTACAGATTTTCCTCGACTCTAACTATCAACATGGGAGAGGAGTGCAAATGTGCCTTCGACAAGAAAGGGGGTGTGCGTGGTGAGTCTTCGGTTGTATGTGTGTCAAAGTTATTTTACTGCAGAGGGGAAAAAGAAGAGAACCTCTAGGAGAGAGGTAATAGTACCATTCTAGTAGTGCCACACATAAACAAGAAAAATATGTTCCACATACATCAGAATAGTCCACAAAGATGTGACGGTCATTGCAACCAATACAACAAGAAATGTTTTTCTAATATCCATCATAATAGTTCACGAGGATACAACAATGAAAATAACCATTACGACACATTCTCAATATGATAAGAACCAAAATAACCAAAATAATTCAACTACTTTAGCACAGATGAAACAAAACATGAATTATAAACATTCATAGAATGGTCTTACAAATATTCATAATCCAGGCATGAAGAACATGTTGGTTATAAGGCTTTTGATATTAAGTAAAGGTTCCAAGGCACATGCATACAATGAACAACACTAACACTAATAGTGGAGCATTGGAGCCACTCCTTACTCCTCAAAACAAGTCGTTGGTCTCTCTAATGCCTTGTAGGAGGAGACAAGGTGAACATTCCTTTGCTCATACAAAAAAGGTGTATATATAACCAATGAGGTGATGCTTCACCTTTCTTATGACTCTTTGACTACCCTCATGATTGTTTGAATTCCTATGAATTTTTTACTTTTACATGACTCTTCATATTTTGACTCTCTCCTTTGGAATTCCACTTTACAATTAATTTTGAATAGATAATTAAATAATCCACAATAATGATGTGGCATATGATGAATCATGATTGGACATGACATGACATTGATGACATGGACTGTATGATGATGTGTCGGTGCCAAGATGTCCTTTTGTTTCTTCTCTATTTCTATCTTCAATAAGAGATGTATCCAATGCTTCATCTTCATGAGAGATATGCTTTGTTATTCATATCTACCCTCCAAAGGTTTGTGAATCGGATGGATTCTTCATGTGGTCCTCCTCTTTTGTCTTCTATTGTGGTATAGTGTTCCTTCATCTTCTTATCTAATCATCGTCTTATCTTTTCAGCTCCATATGTGTCTTATAAAATGTCCTCCTTCTCCATCTCCTTCTTCATCATATTTCCATAGCATGATACAATTCTTGCATCTTCAATTTGCTTACGACAATGCGACATCAGTCTGATAAACGCCTATCTAAAATGTTGCATGATGATGCAATGACTAAGCCGAAACTGGGTGGTAGGCTAAGGGACAGACTCAATGACTATTCAACTTCATAGCTCAGGTAGTCAGGGGTCAAGTTTGAGCCTTAAGACTATGCAATGCATAATTCAGGCTTGGACTAAGAAAAAATATTTGCAGTTGGGGAGCTCAAGGAGTCAGGATGATGCCTTGAACACTGATTTTCCCATTGCACAGTTCTAGAATATAGAGGAGCTCATGTGATTGCAAAATTATTTAGTTCAAGAGCTCAAGGATGAGGCTTTACCATTGATACTGTACGAGGCACAGTTCAGGCTAGGCTATGTAGACAAATTTGAACGTTTTGAGGCTCAGTGAGTTAGATTACAAGGTTTTACATTGTTTCAGTCAATTATGAATTTTTGGGAGGAAAAGAAGATTTGGTGGTTGTGTAGTGGAATATTTCAACAGCTCAGGTTTTGGGCTTGAGATTATAGTCTATGCAATGTGCAATTTGGGCCAGGCTAGAGGGTTGGATTGTGCAATTCGAGGTGCAAAGGTCTGTGCTTGAGCACTGGAACTACTTAGTGCATTGTCCTAGGAGGCAAGAAATGTGCACTCAGTAGTGTTAAGGGACAGGGTTGTAGCTTGAGTGTTAGAACTATACAATGCATAGTTGAGGAAGGTTGGATGAGGTTAGAATTGCTAGGAAGTTTTCGAAAAAATGTCCAAGTGTGAGATCAATGAGACTGATGTGAATAGTGATATGACCTAACTATGATCACATACTTAGAACACTTGACAATATAATAAAATAGATCATCAAGAACACATTAACAACATATTTTCCTCAATGAGACAACTTTGCAACGACTTTATGACAAGTCTGACACTAAAGATACATTGCGATGATCGTGATGATACTCGTGGTACAATGCGCAAAACATTGTAAATGGTGTAGTAGGTTTCTACATGGTAATATCAACTCATTTTATGGAAGATAAACAATTTAAATGACCAAAATGAGCTTATACACATAACATGTGTAAAGACAACATTTAATATATGAAGAGAAAAGGGATAGCAACACTTGCAATATGTGAACGATATTGAAATCGACACATGTCATAATGATGATAACATGAAAGCAACACTAACTAAAGTGAAATAAAGAAAAATGGATAGTAAAAATCATGGAAATGACACTCGCAAAAATGAAGGTTCGCAAAAGTGATAGTTTCAAAAACTCACCTAAATAGAAGTACAAACACAAGCAAAAGTGATGGAATGCCAATGAACATGTGCACTCACTATCGACATGGGTTCAAAATTGCAAAAACATTGTCTTGATGGACTGTGCTTATGCTTCTTCAAGTTTGCGTGGAAGAATGCATTCATGAACTCATTGCAAACTGCGCATGCATGAGAAAGTGACTTTGATCGATCAAGAAGTGACCACTGAACGACCAATCGCAAGATCCAGATTAGGCTCCAAAATTCAAGTATAGGAAAAAATTTGGAGCGTGTTTGTTGCAGCGACAAAAATTATGACTGTTGTCATAATGTGATCCTAGTTAAAAGATGATTTAGTTGACATTGTAAAGAAGAGTGAAAACTAGGTAAGCATTGAATTATAATGAACTACTGATTCACCCCCACTCCTCAGTATTTCTAACATTTTTGGTATCCCTTTAGGATCCTAACCCATTCACCTATGTGTTGATATCAACCCTTCCATTTATTCTCATTTCTTCTTAATGCACCGCTTTAGGGATGTCTTTCCTCTCACTTAGTCCTGTATAGATTTATTTTCTTTTATGAATGATTAAACATATTTCTAGAGCTAATCAACTTTTAAGCTTTGTTGGAACTTACCAATGAAATATTTGAGTTTCCCTTATGTGCGTTGATGATGAAGGATTTTTCTTCCTTGATAAGTTAGTACTTATTAGCTCTCTGCATGAATATTAGATCCCACATGTACATATAGGGACTCCAAAACACAAATCCACATGAATTAGGTGGCACTACATCAAATTATACTTCATCAACATAATGAGTAGTACTAGAAATTACTATTTTACACTATGTTTTCTACCTTGATTTCTATTTCCTTATATACCTAACCTAATTGATATGGGCTAGAATGACGTCAAACCGCCAATCCTAGTTTATTAACAAAATTTCTTGCAATGATATTTTCTTGTGAATATAAGTCACGGAGCATCAATGTTTATTTTCTTGACATACTTCTTTATACGAGTCTTTTCATCTCCTTATGCTCACATTGTTGAATCCTTCTCAACATATCTCGGTGATGGAGCTGCGATATCATAGAAATGCACAGCTATTGTCACAAGTGATTGTCCACCTTCACTTCATCTAACAGCTCTACCATTGCAGAGTGATGTGGGAGAACATGCATACACACATGTTGAATTGCCACATCCTCCCACTCCCCCTTCTCTTGATATCCACACATATTTTTCTTGCAAGCCTGTTGGTTGTCACGTGGATTCATACCTCAGCCTCTAGATTGTACTGCCTTGCACTCTTCAATTCAGGACTCCTCACCTGTTTTGAATGATGATCATGTTGATGATGGAGTTGGTTTTATGAAGCCAACCTGTACCATCTTTCATGATGACTGTGTCAGGGAATCTAAAGAGGAACCCACAGGGAAGGATAACTCCCTTACATTCATGTATCATCCGCTCTATCCTGACATCCGTTAGGATTCTACCACTATTGATTTCCCCTGTGAAAACTCATTCTTGGATGTTACCACTTCCAATCTTTGACAGGAGACATCGGATGTCAGTATTTCATTATATTGCGGGGAAGACTCATCTTCCAAAAATCTGTTCAATCTATCATCTGTCATTTATGAAAACACAAAGGGCGAACATCCCTGTTTCTCATCTACCCATCTACCTAATTCATCAAATCATGAGGATGTTGACAAACATCCTAAATTTTCCTATTTTGGTTATCGTGATCTCTCTACTTCTTCATCTGATCACGAGGTTAATTCAATCGTTGTTAATCTATCTAAGACACTGGCCTATGATGATCTATCTGTCAATGAATTTGAAACCCCATATATTATCAAGGCACTTCAGCTAGAGTTGATGGTTATGTCACGTCCTTGTTGTCCTAAGGTTGGTTTTTCTTTTGATCAGGAAATTTTTGAAACACTAAAGACTGCTCATCACTCTCTGCTTTGCATTCAAAATCAATCTAACACTCAGATTTCACTTCCTCCACTCGAACTACATGATCCCATCACTCGTGCATTGGAGGAATATGACATAGAAAGCACACTTGCACAACATAAGTGGTGTACCTTTCTCACATTTTCTTGCATGTCACACTCAAGAGAATGCATACACTAAACATCTGTACATAGTGTAGAACAACAACATGGAAAGTCCACAGATTGCATGAAATGAGCTTTCACTCACTTTTGTTCTTTGGATGCTTGTAAGCTGGAAGTTTGTCCATCTTCATCGTTATACCTTTCATACTTGCTGGTTTACATAACTGCGATGATCACAAACCATGCCTTCACCAACATAGGTCGGCCAATGCACCATTCGCTACATTGGAAGTATCACTTCACATGAGATGATCGATGCACTATTAGCTTAGGAGTAGGAGTAGTATTTTCTTTGAGTTTCTTTCTTGCATGCATGATTTCTTCTTTCTTTATGTGTTCTCTTGCTTGTTTGTTTGTTTGCTAACTCGATTTGCATTTTCGTTTGCTTCTACTTCTTTATTTGCTTTTTGGTTTGTTTTCTTGTTTGTGTCTGTAGGTTAGTTTCACATGGACTGTGTGCGACTCTTAAAACAAGCTAGGTGAAGTACCTAAGGACTTGCACATCTATCAATAATTGGTTATCCGTCACCCTGTCTCTCATGTAAGAACTTGTTGCATTCAATCCATGATATGTTGATATGAAATATGCACACAGTGCAAAACAAGCTTGGCCCAAACACTTATTGGTTTAATCACTTGACAGGAGGTTTTACAACCTTCTTGTCAACGACCAAGATCTCAAGCATTATTTACAATAGGTCAGGCCGCGTCCCATGCCATGTACATTGTCTGCTTGCTGCTTGTTGTTTTTATTTTGTTTTCCTTACTTACTATCTTTGTTCTTATTGCGTTTTTTCTGCTTACTATTTTTGTTTACGTTTGTTTTGTTTTCTTCATACCTTTTTATTTTTGTTTCTAGAAATAAGTGTTTCTAGCTACTGCGTTCTAGATTTTGAATAGAGTATGTCGCTAAATTTTGGGAAACTTGTGACAGTGCAACACTTGGCCAGCCTTGTGTCTGTCTTCTCTGTGCTTCATTATAACCTTGGCCAATGAAGTCCTGATAGGAAATATGAGTCGTCTGTGAGGGAAGTTTTAGTCCAACCATGAACCTATGTCCACACTGGGAAGCCCCATGCACTCAACCTTCTACTCTATGTTTTCAAGCTTATCCAACTAGTAGAAATGAAGAAGGGGAGAATCTAAATGAGAAAACCTATGTGAGAGGTGTTACATGCTTCTCTAAAGGAACAACCTCTTCTTCTCTCAATAAGTCGGGATCGCTCTTCTACCCCAAAAATAAATAAGTGCCTATCCAAAGTCGTCTTGAAAAATACAAAGGCGAAAGAAGAGAAAGGGTTCCTTTGTAGAGAGGTGAAGCATGCAACTACTGACCATACTCACTAGCAGTGGAGAAATGCGTGTGTTCTTACATGACTCCACCGGGGTACTATCTAGACCTACTGGCACCAAAGCAACAATAGAGATGAAAAATTATACTTTGAAAATATTCAACTCGTGAGCTAAACTACCCTTCCTCAATTTGAAACAATGTGATCAAGCTGAACTTTTGATTGTGTTTGACTGAGTTGGAAAAAGGTGAACCATGTATGTCCATGAGGTAAGTGGGGAAGTCGAAGTAACCCGCACAACAATTCAATACTCCCCAAAAGACCAAGGCCCTATGCTATTGATGAACCAACACAGAGAAGTTGGAGTTCTACTAGTGTGTTGCCAACTGTTGTAGCGGCTACTACCACCCTCCAAAATTTTGGCCTACAACCAATTTCAGAGCCTCCCTTGAGAGTCTCACTTGATGACTACACACACACACTCGGGATCACTTCGTGAGGTCGTGTGATTATTTGCACTCACCTTGCTTGATCATTTAACCCAAGTTCTTACATGTTGATTTCAAAGTCATGCTTGCGATCCTGTTCTAGTTATAGCCATAGTCTTCGCTTCATGTATACTTGTTGTGCTTGATATGAAAACATCTGTCACACTCACACATGGAGTCACATTCACTATTATGCAAGTGTCATCACGGTCGACCAACAATCAATCACAAGTTTTTCGTCTGTCACTTATACCATCGATCAATGATGTTGAGCATGTTTGTCAGGATGGTTTGAGTCATCTCATTGTCAATTCATGTAAGTATGTATTTGCAAGATCTCGTCTGCATCCTTCACTCATTCACACACTTAGTCACTTTGTTGAAGTTCTGACGATCGAATTCCCCTCTGATAGTTGGACCATCACCTCACCATCGACTTGATCAATCGTCACCCACAACAACGCAGAAGTACCAAGGAAGTAATTTCAAGCTACATTGTCTGCAAGAAAATCAATAAACCTTCATGTTGGTCAACCACAGAGTTTGACCCAGTAGCCACCATGTTAGATAATTATATATTACGGAGCAATGGAACACATAAAACATTGCAGAAATGTAAACACAGAAAATGCATAAAACAAGGGAGACACAGATATACGTTGTTCACCCAGTTTGGGCTACATCCACCCCAAACAGCCAGCCCTTCCTTTCTATTATCCAGCAAAATGAAGAGACACAACCTATAGCAAATCCGCTGTAATATCCTTTGGTTTATCTCACAGTCTCACCTCTCTGTTTCTCCGCTCACACACAGAACACACATCTATATCACAGCCTCAAATACAATGTGCTCATACAAAGAGAGGGGTTGCCTTCTAGGGAAAAAAACCATAAACTAAACATAAGTTCTACTATCAGATCATTCACCTAATGAACATCCCAGATTGACTAGAAAATACTATACTTTTACAACTCAAATTTACATCTGTTTTTAGCTTCGGGGGCGCTGCCCCCGAGCCCCTGCCGGGGGGGATCGGCCCCCCCAACCCCCGCAGGGGGGACAAGTCTCCCCCGCACCGCCCCGCATGGAGGGGTGTACAAACTTCCTGGGGTATACATTCGGCTGAAACAAAGACCTCTGAACAATCATGCTCCACACACAACAATATCCCACTTGGAGAATGATTATAGCAACTCCATCACTGCTTCATTTGCTGGACAATGACTCCTCTTTTGGACTTGGTTGTTTCTCATCTTCATCGTCATCCTTGAAGACCAATTGAAACTGAGCATGTTCTCAGTTTCTCCCTGGTTACAACTTTTGTTAGCATATCTACAGGATTATGGCTAATGTGTATCTTTTCCAGCTTCAAC